>JAODAL010012613.1:0-94659 GCA_025379985.1 Phyllomedusa bahiana
CCAAATGTATTGTGCCCTGCCTGCCCTCTGCCTGTGGGCCGCGTCACCTCCACACTCTGTCACTAATGTTGCCACCTGAGCTCTCACTTATTTTTTTCCACTTTCGCTGCCATGACTTTATCAGGCTACATTCCCGCTTGATTTTTTTGGTCAGTTTTGCCCTCTTAAGTGCCCAGGGAATTTTATAGTGAAGCGATTCTAAGAGCGGCGGCAGTCATCTGCGTGTCATATTAAAACACAACATTGTATGAAGACCAAACCAAGCTCCCTCTGCATATTTAAGCATGGCACAACGTTCTACAGCACCCTGCAGGCTCTGTGCAGCCTGGAAATAGCTGAAACGAATTTGAACGAAACGAATTTTGTCGGAAAATTCGTCGAAGTGACCGAATCGAATTTTTGAGAAATTCGCCCATCTCTAACTATAAATCATTTGTAATAACTGTGGGGCCTTGCTGCAGATTTTGCATAGGGACCTAGTAATTTCAAGCTATGCCTCTGTCAATGAACTAAGGAATCAAATAACTTTTGGTAAAGACATGTAGCCATTTTTAGACTTCTTTAAGTTATTATCAGCAGGTAAATATATAAACACATAGATAAATTACAAGACAAACATTGTAATTAAAACCTTGAAACCTTGTATATATATAAATTATAAAATATATATATATATATATATATATTATTATATATATATATATATATGTATATTTTTTTATATTATTATATTTTATTTATTATATATATATATATATATATATATATATATATATATATATATATATATATATATTTCATAACATAAACTTTATCAATATAAAATTTCTGATGTAATGCAGCTTGATTTTTTTAACAATGATCTCTCATACATGGTGACTTGGTTTCAACATATCCATAGGGAAAGAACTGTGCATAGCAGTAGTAATTGATGGCTGTCAAGTAATAAACTCGCATATAGTTAGTGACCATTTAGCATGCTAAAAAGTATGTGCTGAGTTTGTAATGAATAACCTAAGACTTTTCTTTCTCCCTAGGGAACAGAAATATCCACCAGTGTATAGCATACTATAATTATTAGGTACAATACAATTTCTTTGGAAAATAAGATATTAACTCCCAACTTACAAAAAAGTACAAAAAACCTTATAAGCCTAAAATTCATCATATTATCATTAAATATAATATAATGCTACCCACCCTATCCTTGAAAGCCTGTTTGGCCACTTAGAGGCTATAATAAGCTCTTGTACTATTCAGATGCCATTTTAATGTAAAATGACAGGCTTTCATGCACAGTAGCACCATATTATTTCTGCCCAATCATAATTGAACAGGGCCTATTTATATTTTTTTCTCTGTACTTATAAGGTGCCATCAATTTTAAGATGCGGTTCCTAACACCCATTCTTAGAATAAATGTTTGTGACATGTGAATGATATCATTTTTTGTCTACCCATCTCCTTGATAATTTATTTTCATGTTTCTCAATTGCTGAAATTGAATTTTAACTCAATAAACCTGTTTCATCTAATTATGAACAACTACAACTGTTCTACTGTGATACTATTTCTTGGATAAACATTTGCCTGATGACTTGTTGCTCTGTTAATATCCTTGTTGTCAACCATTTTACTACTAATCCTGCTGTGCCTATAGATAAGCCTAGAAGGGTTCCTGCTGAAGGGAACATTTAGATATAAATACAGAGAACAGTGCACATGTATATGTAGATAATATGTTTTTATACATTAAATAGGTAGTCACAGTGCTTTCGGTGAAAGACAAGGAAAATCAGTGAGGGACAGGAAGTCTGCAGAAGATGTTAGTTTACACATTTATACTGTAACCATTAGAGATGGGCGAATTTCTCAAAAAATTGATTCGGTGACTTCGCCGAATCTTCAGACAAAATTTGTTTCGGTCTGAATTGCTTCGGGGTGAAACGCGTTAAAAAAACAGCTATTTCCAGGCTGCACAGAGCCTGCAGGGTGCTGTAGAAAGTTGTGCCATGCTTAAATATGCAGAAGGAGCTTGGTTTGGTCTTCATACAATGTTGTGTTTTAGTATGACACACAGATAACTGCCGCCGCTCTTAGAATCGCTTCACTATAAAATTCCCTGGGCACTAAAGAGGGCAAAACTGACCAACAAACTGAAGCGGGAATGTAGCCTGATAATGTCATGGCAGCGCCAGCTGGAAAAAAACAAGCTGAGAGCTCAGGTGGCAACATCAGTGACAGAGTGTGGAGGTGACGGCGGCAGCCACAGCAGCATGAGGTCAGAGAGTGGCACAATGACATTCTGGAGGTGGCAAAAACAGGAGTTGGCCACAGAGTGCCACAATGACACAGTGTGGAGGGCACGGCAGCAGCCACAGCAGCAGCATGAGGTCAGACAGTGGCAAAATTACATTCTGGAGGTGGCAAAAACAGGAGTAGGCCACAGACACAGTGTGGAGATTACGGCAGCAGCAGCATAAGGTCAGAAAGCGGCACAATGAAACTGTGAGGAGGGCACGGCAACAGCCACAGCAGCAGCATGAGGTCAGACAGTGGCACAATGACATTCTGGAAGTGGCAAAAACAGGAGTAGACCACAGAGTGGCAGAATGACACAGTGTGGAGGTGACGGCAGGAGCAAGAGCATGAGGTCAGAGAGTGGCACAATGACACAGTGTGGAGGTCACGGCAGCAGCCACAGCAGCAGCATGAGGTCAGAGAGTGGCACAATGACACAGTGTGGAGGTGGCACAAACAGGAGTAGGCCACAGAGTGGCACAATGACACAGTGTGGAGAGCACGGCAGCAGCCACAGCAGCAGCATGAGGTCAGACAGTGGCACAATGACATTCTGGAGGTGGCAAAAAACAGGAGTAGGCACAGATTGGCACAATGACACAGTGTGGAGGTTATGGCAGCAGCCACAGCAGCAGCATGAGGTCAGACAGTGGCACAATGACATTCTGGAGGTGGCAAAACAGTAGTAGGCCACAGAGTGGCACAATGACAGAGACTGGAGGTGACGGCAGCAGAAGCATGAGGTCAGACAGTGGCACAATGACACAGTGTGGAGGTTACAGCATTAGCCACAGCAGCAGCATGAGGTCAGACAGTGGCACAATGACATTCTGGAGGTGGCAAAACAGTAGTAGGCCACCGAGTGGCACAATAACAGCGAGTGGAAGTGACGGCAGCAGCAGCATGAGGTCAAAGAGTGGAACAATGACACAGTGTGGAGGGCATGGCAGCAGCCACAGCAGCATGAGGTCAGACAGTGGCACAATGACATTCTGGAGGTGGCAAAAACAGGAGTAGGCCACAGAGTGGCACGATGCACAGTGTGGAGGTCACGGCAGCAGCCACAGCAGCAGTATGAGGTCAGAGAGTGGCACAATGACGCAGTGTGGAGGTGGCACAAACAGGAGTATGCCACAGAGTGGCACAATGACACATTGTGGAGGGAACGGCAGAAGCCACAGCAGCAGCATGAGGTCAGACAGTGGAACAATGACATTCTAGAGGTGGCGAAAACAGGAGTAGGTCACAGAGTGGCACAATGACACAGTGTGGATGTCACGGCAGCAGACACAGCAGCAGCATGATGTCAGTCAGTGGATAATTGAGATTCTGGTTTTGTCAAACACAGGAGTAGGCCACAGAGTGACACAATGACAGAGTGTGGAGGTGGGTGGCAATACCAGTCCCTGGTAAAGATGGTGGTAGGCAGATGGAGAAACTGGCAGCAGGCAGGTAGTTTGAATCCAGACTCATTTCTCACAGTTTGGGTGAGGCGTCATGGCTGATGTAGTCTGACGCCTAAAGCATTGGTGTGTGGAAATCCTGGCCGATCCATGCCTGATTCATCTTGACAAAGGTCAGTCGTTCCACATTTCCCGTGGACAAGCGGGTTCTCCTTGGGGTAACGATGGCACCTGCCGCACTGAACAACCGCTCTGATGCCACACTACTGGCCGGGCAGGACAGCTTCTCCACTACAAACTCGGCAAGTTGCGGTCACACATCCAGTTTGGCTGCCCAGTAGTCCAGCGAATCTTCTAACTGGGGTCCAAGTAGGCCACCACCTGTTGGTTCAGGGTCTGCTCCAGGTCCTGCTGCTGCTGGTGACTGCCCTCCTCACTAGGCGGGTGAAGGAAGCTGCTCATCAGCGACTTCAGACTTAGGTTGCTGCTGATGGAGCTGGTATTGATCCTACCCCCCAACCTCCCACAGCAGCCGCGGCAGTAGTATGTGAGTGCTGAAGAACCCCCCGGTCAGACCTGTCAGAGGAGGGACGATGCCGCACATAGGCAGCGGCCAACTGACTACGGAGGATTTCCCTATAGTTTTTGAGTTCATCCTCCCTCTCAGCAGCTGGGAAAAAGGCTCCCATTTTGGACCGGTAGTGACGGACCAATAGGGTGGAGAGCCAGAAGTAACCCCTCTGCCGGATGGTGACTATTCGGCTGTCACTAGCCAGGCAAATCATCATGCTGCCGGCCATCTACACAAGTGACTCCGAGGGGATCCCTGCCTCCATCTCCACTGTATACTGCCACGGTGCTTGCGGGTCATCTGCCTCGTCTTCCTCATCTCCATCTACCTCCTCCAGCTGCGTCTGCTCCTCCTCTCTTGTGACCTGTGTAGAAAATCCACTCATTTCACCAGACAACGCCTCTGCTCCAATGTCCTCCTCCTCCTCCAGTTCAGTCCCCACCGGACTCATGTGGCCGCGAGATGTAGTCGCCATGTCTCCAGTCCCCTGCCCAGACAGATTTTTCAGCATCTGTTCCAGGACATGAAGCAGTGGAATGACGTTATTCATCCCGTAGTCCTGGCGACTGAGAAATAACGTCGCCTCTTCGAATGGCCTCAGCAAATGGCAGGTGTCACGCATGAGCTGCCACTGGCTGACATCAAAGTTACACAGGGGAATACTCCTGTCCGCCTGGATCATCAAAAAATCGTTAATGGCCTTTCTCTGTTCATACAGTCGGTCCAACATGTGCAGGCTGGAATTCCAACGGGTGGAAACATCGCATATCAGAGTGTGTTGGGGGAGGCCGTTCTGCCGCTGCAACTCGAGGAGGGTGTTCCTGGCTTTGTAGGAATGGATGAAGTGCATGCACAGTTCCTGGCCATTTTCAGAATCTTCTGAAGATCGGTGGAAGATTTCAGGAACCTTTTCACAACCAGATTGAACACGTGCGCCATGCAGGGCGCATGGACCGTCCCTCCTCGGTGCAGCATGGACACCATGTTACTTCCATTGTCCGTCACTTTGGGTACAATTTGCAGTTGGCGCGGAGAAAGCCACACATCGATTTCTTGCTGCATGACGCGGAGCAGTTCCTTCCCTGTGTGACTTCGTTCGCCGAGGCAAGCCAGGTGTAGAACTGCGTGATACCGCTGTGCCCTATGGTATGATGGTACTTGTGGAGGCTGAGATGGTGGTGGTGGTGGAGGAGGAGGAGGCGGACATTGGCGCAGGAGCCGCAAGTTGTCCAAGTTGTTGGTGTGTCGGGGCAGGAAGCACATTCACCCAGTGGGCCGTAAAGGACATGTACTGGCCCTGACCGTAGTTACAGCTCCAGACGTCCGCGCTGCCATGCACCTTGGAACAAACCGATAAGCTCAAGGACTGACCCACCTTCTGTTCTACATATTTATGAAGTGCTGGTACTGCGTTTTTGGAAAAAAAATTACGACTTTGAACTCTCCATCTCGGCTCGGCACAAGCCATTAGTTCTCTGAACGGTGCAGAGTCCACCATTTGGAAAGGGAGGGAATGCAGTACCAACAATTTGGACAGGAGCATGATCAGCTTCTGCACGTTAGGATGGTTGGACGCATACTGTTGTCTCTTTGCAATCGCCTCGCTGAACGACTGCTGGCACCATGAGAAGCGAGGAGCAGGAGCATCTGGACCGGGAGATGATGTCAAAGAGAAAAGGTGGTGGAGCCTTGACTGGCTGCAATGGCATGCGTGCCACTGGGCACTGCTGCTGCTACTGTTGCTGCGGCGGCAGGATGGACCACCACATCTGAGCCACGTTTCTCCCAGGCCACCGGATGGTGACGCTGCATGTTTTGACACAGGGCCGTGGTTCCAACTTTAGCTCCCTGGCCACGCTTCACTTTCTGCCCACAGATTCTACATATACCCATATTCGGCTCCTCCGGTGTCTTAGCAAAGAACTGCCACACCGCCGAGTATCTGATTTTACCGCCAATGCTCCGCACTGAGTGACTACTGCCGCCGCTGCCTCGCTGAGCCCCTGTGCCGCTACTTTCTTGGACCTGCGAAGCGGGTTTTCTACCCCGTGGCCGCTTAGCTCTATACCTCACACTGCTGCTACCCTGCTGACTCATGGCCACACAATCCACTTGCTGCCTGCGCCGCTTTCTGACGCGCAAGCTGACGCCCTCTTCTCCTGACGATGATGAAGCCCTTGCTGCACCCGGCTCCAAAGTGCGGTCGGCTACATCATCATCGTCGGCTACATCATTTGTGTTTCATCGTCACTGTTGTCCTCATCACCGGTCTTGGTAAGCAGAGTCTGACCCCTCCCAACATGACCTCCCATGCCACTCTCCACATCTATACTTTGCCGCCTACTGCAAGAAGCAGGGGATATTGGCCCCATTTCTTCGCTGCCAAGTAACTGCTTACTGCCCTCCTCAAATTGTTCATCCTCGCTTTATAGTGGCGCTGAACCCAGACCACATAGTAGATCTCTGGCTTAGGGAACCGGATGGGACAGAGACAGGTTGAGAACAGGTAAGGCCCGCTGACCCGCCCCCGGGCCATGCCAACTAAGGGTCGTGTCTGACATTCCCACGACTCTTGGCTGGGGTTGTCAGATGTCACCTGGGAGGAAGTGGATGACCTGGTCAACCAATCAAGAACCCTTGGGTTGCTGGTCAGCACACGGCCGCTAGATGACAGCGGCAGTTGTGGCCTCACCGAGTGACCCCTGCTGCGACGTCCCCTTGCTCTGCTGCAACCTGGGCCTGCTCCAGGAATGTTTGTGCCTCTGCCACCTCTCTGTCTGACATACTGGTTGTTCTAAAATGTACAGACACTGTTTGATGAAGATATCTGTATATGATAAATACACACTCTGTATTTGACTCCAAATGAACCCACTAAAAAGCTTGGGTAACCCTTGGATATAAATTGTGCAGGAAAAATTGACTTGTATGTGCCGTTTAAAAACACTGTGTAATTTACTGAATATAAAAGCACAAACAGGCTTAATTAACCTTCGGATATGCATTATGCTACAGGCAAAATTTCTTCATTGGCGTTGGAAAAGAACGTTTCTTTTAGTGACCACAACAGCAGAACAACGCTTAATTAACCACTGGATGTAAACTGCGCAAAAGAAATATTCTGCCAAAAATTACCAGCTTTGTAGCGTGTTAAAATGTCGTGTATTTTACGGTACATAACAACATAAAATCTTGTAATTCACCTTCGGTTATTAGTTATGATTCATTAAAAATTTTTTCCTTGTAGGTGTTAAATAGTGTTTCTGTTAGTGACCACAACAGCAGAACAACGCTTAATTAAACCCTGGATGTAAACTGCGCAAAAGAAATATGCTGCCAACAATTACCAGCTTTGTAGCGTGTTAAAATGGCATGTATTTTCCGGTACACAACAACAGAAAAACTTGTACTTAACCTTCGGTTAAGAATTATGCTTCAGGCAAAATATCTTCTTTGGCGGTGAAAAAGAACGTTTCTTTTAGTGACCACAACAGCAGAACAATGCTTAATTAACCCCTGGATCTAAATTGCACAAAAGAAATGCGCAACCAAAAATTACCAGGTTTGTAGCGTGTTAAAATGGCGTGTATTTTACGGTACACAACAACAGAAAAACTTGTAATTAGCCTTCAGTTATGAATTATGCTACAGGCAAAATTTCTTTGGCGGTGAAAAATAACATTTCTTTTAGTGACCACAACAGCAGAACAATGCTTAATTAACCCCTGGATCTAAATTGCGCAAAATAAATGAGCAACCAAAAATTAAGTGGTATTTGGATTGTAAAAACGCTGTTTCTTTAATTGAATACAATAGGAACAGGCTTAGATAACTCTTGGATATTCAATGTGCTCAAGAACTGAGCACATAGCATTAAAATGTACATGCAGCTGCATTGGACGCACACTGGACTTCAGTTCCAATACCCCCACAAAATCAGAATTAGACGTAAAAGAAGCAGTCTCTGAGACAAGCTGTGACACCCCCCAAAAATCGCTGTATAAAAGTGAGTTTTTAGTATGAGATATTATAAGCAGCCGCGGCAGCACCTTCCCTACTCAGTACTGTCAGAGCGGTATGAGCTCCCAGCGTCGCGCCCGGACTTATATAGTGCGGTTACATCACAGAATCCCGCCGGTCTCTGATTGGCTTCATCTCTGCACATGTCATGTAGGCTACACCCTTCTTCCTCCCAGACTTCTTTGCCCCATGTAGCGCCATGTGCTCGCAGCCATTTTATCAATCTAAAGCTCGCTTTGTTGCCGCGAATCACCCCAAACTTCGACTTCGTTCAGAATCAAAGTTTTCCTGAAATTCTAAATGAATTCCACTTCGTTAGAATCAATTCGCCCATCTCTAGTAACCATCTGTAAGATTTTAATATCAAATGCACCAAGTCATTAGTAAAACTATAAGAGCAAAGCTAGGAGGGATCTGTCTTTTTTAAAACTGACATGTTTAGTTTTATTTGCCCTTAGTTGTTTGAAATGTGTATCAATATGCCTAGATCCAATTAAATAGCTGAGAGCTTTGCAAAAATAGTTACAGTTGTATATAGTCTGGAAAGGGATTTGAATGCTTGGTCAGGCCTTCCATTATGGGACATTCAACTTACTGTTACTACTATTGATGTAAAAGTGTATGACTATTAGTGGACACATTCTGCACAAATTACACTTAAATAGAGGTAGGTCAGGAGTGGACCTTTTTTGTCCAATAACGATATCAGTGCCAAACTGAAGCCCGGTCTTTAATAACTTGAAGAATATCAGGAATCCTGGAATAATGTACTCTGTACAGACAGCTCAAAGACTTTTTTGGCCAAAGTACAGGCAGACATTTTTGGAGAAAACCAAAGAAAATACTTTACCAGAAGAACTTCATACCGACTCTAAAGCATAGTGGTAGTGATCTTATGGATTCTTTGCTGCATCAGATCCTGGGTAGCTTGTCACCTGCAAGTGGTTCCCCATTCAAGCAAAATAATTGAGACAGAACAGATTCATTTACTACTTTTTTATATACAGTGGCACAGTAATCTTGATGTTTGTAAAGTGGTGGTGAGCAGGAGGAGGTGGATGGGTACAGGTCCTAGGTGTCAGGCAGGTGGTCACATCTAGGTATTGGACACGCAAGGAAGTCAGGTCATCAGTGTCAGGGTTGCTGGAAATATAGTGCACCAATGCTGGAATGACCATTGAGACTCTCAGATTTGGTATCTTACAGGTTTTACTCATTGCTCAGACACTTGTAACACGTTACATTCTTCAGGTCTTTTACTGGTACAACAAATAACAGTTCACAACTCTCATTGTCTCTCACACTGATACTCCAGGAGAACTTCTAAACTCCTATGTAATGAGTCTCTTTCTCACCCCGGGTATTGAGACCTCTCTCTCTTTTGCCAGGAGAAGGATATTCCCCAATTTCCTTCTGTGACTAGAGCAACACCTGCAGCCACTCTGCAGGCTTTGCTGGGTGTGATATGCATTCCCCAACCGTCGTGGCCTGAACTTCCCTTTGGCCCTATCACTACCAGGGCGCAGCATGTGTCACAACGCTTACTTCTTTCTCTCTCTTTTCTCTGTATCATAATTCTCCTCAAAACAATAAAGCAGTCATTTTTATCTGAAAATAGGAAGATCAAATAACATGTATCCCCCTTTATAAGCTTAACATCATATATTTGTTCAATATTGTACCAGAGAGTTCTTGAAAATAGTTCTGGAATGTGCCCAAACAGCACATTACACCCACATACAGGGTGTTGCAGAATCTGGAAGACATTGCATAACAAATTGTGGGGTCTTTTTTTCCTGCGTCCTTTGTGAAAATTAAACATTTTCAGCTAAAACTGCATATTTTCTAAAAACAGTGTCATGATCATGCCAGAAAGAACCCCAGCTTTGAGTTCTGGTCGCCGGCCACGGCCGTTGCGACGTAAGCCATGGTTTCTGACATAGTGTCTACATTTGTGTTCACTAGTGTGAACTGGGTTTTCTTCCCTGCTATCTTGATTGATTCCTGGCCGACGCCCGGGCCAGGAATCATCCAGCACTCTACGGGTTAACCTGGCTCCTTGCTCCTGGTGATTGACAGCTCTACCTTCCTATCTGGTCTTCTGTTTCTTCCTCCTTTGTCCTTAGTTTTCCTGGAAGGTATTTAAGGGTTCTTCTGTCTCTTCTCCTTGCCTGTTATATTGGTTTGTTTCTGCCTATAACTCGCCCTCTTTATTCTGTGCCTCCCTGGTTATCTTACTCTGCTTGTTTCACGTTTATTCTTCTGCCTTCTGACTTTGTACCGTGCTCCCGATAGTAACCGACTTGGCTTGCTTGACCAACCCTTATTGTGTTTGTATTGTTTGTCTGCGTCTTGTGTTTCCACGCTATTCAGTATAGCGTTCAGTCTTCTGGTTGGGGCCGACCTATTAAGGAGTCGGGCACCGCAAAAGGCAGGGACAGGGGTTGGGATCAGTGTCAGGGCCTCACGCTGTCTGTGTCTGTTCGTGCGCCCCTGACGGATCCCTTACAAACAGTTAATTTTCCATTTTCCCAGCCTAACACTAAAAAAATCTGTGAAATACTTGTGGGCTCAATATACAGTCGCATTCCAATTTTCGGTGCAATCGGCGCTGGCCGCGATACTTTGTAATGCGCCAAAGATGGGGCGGTGTTCTGGGGGTGTGTCGCACCACATTCGTAGAATTAGACTCACTTATGAATCTGAGATGCCTAAAGTAGGCATATAACTATCAGAACAGCCATACCAAGTTAAAAGTGGTCTGTCTGTGGCCAAAGCTTTTGTACTGGAAATAGATTTGACATTAGGGCAAAAAAATATCAATTATTTCTTATGGCACTTATAGCACTTAAATAATAAAAACTAATTGATAATAATTATCAAACTGTATAAAATAAAATAATATAAAATGAATATTAAATTATATAATATAAAAATAATAATATATTATATATCCATAAATAACCTCCAAAAAATCCTATAAAATGTATATAAAATGATATCATTTAAAATTAATATTAAATTAAATAATATAAATGAATTTAAACAATATTGCATCTAGAAATGAAAGAAAAGGCATTAGAATAGCATGCTTGTGAATAGAAACTATGGTCATTTCCATTTCTATTCATTGACATGCTATTTTAATGGCTTTTCTTTTATTTGCAGCCTACTGTGATGTGTTTGGAATCACTGATAATACTATGATAACTCAGATTGAGAACGGGGTTAATGGTAGATGCAGTATTGGTTTTCTAATTTTATATTATTTAACTTTATTCATTTTATATTTTAAGGAAATAATTTTATGTAATATAGTTTTATAATTAACGTTAGTAAACATGGCCCTGGCTATAAGGAATTCTGTGTAGTCTTTCCTACTATTTTATTATGCAGCACAGATAGATTTAGCGCCAGGATTACATCTACGATACGCCAAATGTATTTCCTGCAGAAGAACAGGTTCATACATACTGATGCATTCTACACTGCGTTAAAGCCAATTAGAACTGGCCTTTTTGCACCCATTTCATAAATGTTGCCCTTTGTGTCACAAGAAAACAGTCTCTGAATCACATGGAGTTGATCCCACAAAAAGTGAGTGACACATGTCGGATTTGAAAAGTGGGGCGCTGTCATAGAGATCAAAACTGGTTAGAGAGGTAAAGGTTTAAAAACTACAAGTGGCAGCATGTAATTGCGAGATTTCAGGCATCTGGCCTTAATTATAGCATTAAATAATATTCTAAGGTACATTACATGACGATATTTCAAATCGACTTATAACTTGAAATGTTCCTAACCACAGTATGCCATTCCCTTGATATCAATAAATATACGTATTCATAATGTAAAGCCTCAAACATTTATTTGTTTAATGCTCAAAAACCAAATAGAATGAATTAGATTATTAATAACTGTAAACCGAGATCTTTTACAAGGTCCATGTCAGGATACTTCGTCTGGGCAGCTTCCACCTGTTTAGCACAAGACCGGTCGAGGGTAAAGTCCTAGCCCGGGACAAACCCTGGGAAGAGTGTGCCTGGCAGGAGTGACAGTCTGCAGCCTCCAACTCGAGTGTGTCCTGGACATCGAGGGCCCGACCCGCACCATCAGTGCGGAGCGTGTCCGGCGACTATTAAACCTCCTCATTCCCTACCAGATTGCTGACAAGGAGTTCCCTGTCTGTTTCTATTCATGATATGTCTTTGGACTGGATTACTAACTATACGCAGTCTACGGGCATGTAATATTTGTTCTCCTGTATTAGGGACACATCCGAGTATAGTAACACTGCCCTTGTTGTTGCTGAGATTGGAGACTTGTAAGCTAAGCAGGGATATAGGAACACATGCATCCCTCTGCTCTATTAGCACACCACTTCACACTCATAGATCAGCCCTCTCCTGCAACAGACCTAGGCAGACACACACAGGGTGAACTCTGAGAGCAAACCCCCTCCCCCCCCCTGTATAGAAGTTACCTAGCTGCCTGTGTGCTGATGGGAGGGGGGAGAGGGAGCAGAACAGACAGACCAAGAAGCACGCCCCTCAGTTCAACTTACCAGGGACACTGACAGGCTGAAAGCTCGTAATGAGACAACTCCTTTAAAAACTACAAGTGGCAGCATGTAATTGCTGATGCATTTCAGGCATCCTGGCCCTTAATTATAGCATTAATATATTATTCTTAGGTTACATCTACATGACGAGTATTTCAAATCGGACTATAACTTGAAATGTTTGCCTAAAACTCACAGTATGCCATTCCCATTGATATCAATAGAAAATATACGTAGTTCATATAATATGTAAAATGCGCTCCAAACATTTATTTGTATTTTTAATGCGTCAAAAACCAAATAGAAATGAATTAGACTTATTAATAACTGTAAACCGAGACGCATTTTTTCAACGTCCATGTCAGGATACGTTCGTCTGGGCAGTCTTCCACCTGTTTAGCACAACGACCTGTGAGGGTTAATAAGTCTAGCCTGGGACCACACCCTGGGAGAGGTGCTGCTCCTGAGCCAGGAGTGACAGCTCTGCAGCCTCTCCCAACTGCGAGTGTGTCCCTCAGGACCAATCGGAGGGCCCGGACGCCGCACCATCAGCTGCGGAGGCGGTGTCCAGGCAGACCTATTAAACCTCCTCATTCCCTCCAGGATTTGCCTGACAAAGGTGTTCCCTTGCTGTTTCCTGGCTTTCCTGTTTGTTGTTGTTCTCCTGGATTTCTGACCTCGGCCCGTTTCTTGACCTCGCTTGTTGTCTCTGATTTTGTACTGTGCTGCTGACCGTGTTTGGACCCCGGCTTTTTTCTGACTATTTTTTTCTTGGCATATACGTTACCGAACGTTTACCGACCCTGATAGAGAAGCAGTGGCGGAGATGCAGCTCACAACTTTAGGACAGGGCAAGAGGACGGTGGAGGAGTATTGTTCGAAGCTCAGGCGTTAGTCCGTTCCTTCGGGCTGGAATGACCCAGCCCTTAGATGCCAGTTCAGTTTAGGAATAGCTGACCATGTAAAAGACATGTTGGTAGCTTATCCAACCCCTGGCACACTTGATGAGGGTATGGCTTTGGCAGTTCGCCTGGATAGACAGTTTAGGGAGAGACGCCGGGAGAGGACATTTACTCCGTTACCCCATGTTGCTCCGCTGCCCCGTTCAGTCACCTCTCTAGGACCCGCTCATGTTGAGATATCCCCTGAGGAGCCTATGCAACTAGTAGCCTTGTCTGCGGGCCCAGCCAGTGACCGCAAGATCTCACGTCGCATCTGGGAATTGTCCCAACAGAATGACGCAGCCAGAAAACTCCAGTGCCTAGGTGACTCACGGGAGGATCACCTAGGTGAACAGGTATTTCCCATGGTGTCAAAAAAGTTGTTGCTTCCAGTTAAGATTTCGTATCTTCCCAGGTCTAGTTCCGGGAGGGCCTTTGTGGATTCGGGATCAGCTTGCAATTTTATGGACGCATCATTCATTAAGCGTCTGGGCCTTCCCTGGAGGCCTCTACCTGATTCCATGCAGGTGGTGGCAATAGATTCTACCGCATTGGTCAGAGGGAAGATCCAACATTGCACTCCTGAGCTTGAGATGCTGGTGGGATCTATGCACACTGAGAGGTGTATTCTGTTTGTCATGGAGGGCTTACCTGCTGACATGGTGTTAGGCTTGCCCTGGCTTCAGAAGCACAACCCTGTGATTGACTGGAATTCTGGAGAATTGATTAGGTGGGGTAAGCAATGCAGTAATAAATGTCTTCCCATCATCCTTGGTAATGCGGCGATTGAGCCTTTATTTGCTACTTAGCTGTTGTGTTTTCCAAGACTCGGTCTGAGCAGTTACCTCCGCATAGGCCCTATGATTGTGCTATTGATCTATTGCCGGGGGTGAGATTTCCTAAAGGCAGGATATACAATCTGTCTAGTCCAGAGAGACTCGCCATGAAGCAGTATATCGCAGAAAGTCTACAGAAGGGTCTTATCCGGCCTTCGGTGTCCCCTATGGGTGCTGGGTTCTTTTTTGTGAAGAAAAAAGATGGTAGTCTCCGCCCTTGCATTGATTACTGGGAACTGAATAAGGTAACTGTTAAGAACCAATACCCCTTACCTTTGATTCCCGTCCTGTTCAATCAAATTCAGGGGGCAAAGTGGTTCACCAAACTGGATCTGAGAGGGGCTTACAAACTTATTCGGATCAAGGAGGGGGATGAATGGAAGACTGCATTTAATACGCCAGAGGGCCATTTTGAATATTTGGTTATGCCCTGTGGGTTGTGTAATAATCCCGCGGTCTTCCAGAACCTTGTGAATGATGTTTTCCGAGTTCTCATTAGTCATTGTATGGTTGTTTATCTGGACGATATCTTAATTTATTCGCAGGATTGGTCTTCCCACGTTAAATACGTATGGCAAGTTTTGCAGATTCTAAGGGTAAATCATTTGTTTGCCAAACTTGAGAAATGTGTTTTCGGGGTTTAGGAGATACTGTTCCTGGGATATATTTTGACTCCGAACTCATTCCGTATGGATCCTGAAAAGGTCCAGGCAATTCTTGATTGGGTTTGCCCTTCCTTCCTGAAAGCCTTACAGTGGTTCTTAGGCTTTGCCAATTATTATCAAAAATGTATTCGTAATTTTTCTGTTCTCGTCCGGCCATTAACTGATATGACTAAAAAGGGGGTTAATTTCAGTAACTGGCAACTGGAGGCCTTAGAGGCTTTCGAAAAACTCAAGCAGTGTTTTGTCGAAGCCCCAGTGTTGGTTCAAGCCGATCATACCAAACCCTTCGTCGTTGAGGTAGACGCTTTGGAGTTTGGGGCGGGGGCAGTGTTATCTCAGGGATCGGCCGCCTTAACTAATCTCCGGCCGTGTGCCTTCTTTCCATGTAAATTCTCCTCTGCCGAGAGGAATTATGATGTTGGGAACTGAGAATTGTTGCCAATTAAATGGGCTTTTGAGGAATGGTGCCACTTCCTCGAGGATGCCCAGCACCAAGTCACGGTCCTAACCGATCATACGAACCTTACCTTTTTAGAGAGTGCTAAAAGGTTAAACCCTCGTCAGGCACGTTGGGAATTATTCTTTACTCGATTTAACTTTGTGGCTACATGCAGACCTGGGTCTAAGAATTTTAAGGTGGAAGAGTTGTCTAGAAGTTTCTGTGCCAGTCTCTCACCTCAGGATGATCCAGTACCCATTTTACCTAAAGAAATGGTCGTCTCTGTCATCTCCGCTGACTTAGCCATGGAGATCAAGACACACCAGGATATGAGATCTGTGGATTGTCCTGTTTTTAAGGTCTTTGTTCCCACTCAGTTTTGATTATGAATATTAAAAGAATTACATGATTCAGTGTTACCTGGACATCCCAGAGTGTCTGGTACAAAGAGACTCATTTCCCGAAATTACTGGTGGCCATCATTGTCCCGTGATGTGGTGGCCTATGTAACAGCCTGCGACACCTGTGCTCGGGCAAAGGTTCCCAGAACTCGCCCTCCTGGTGAACTTTGTCCTCTTCCTATACCAGATCGACCTTTGACTCACATTTCCATGGATTTTATGACCGATCTGCCTACCTCTGAGGGCAAGACGGTCATTTGGGTGGTAGTGGATCGCCTTAGTAAGAGGTGCCACTTGATCCCGTTAAAGGCGTTACCGTCGTCTAAAAAGCTTGCAGAACTTTTCATCAGACATATCGTTAAACTGCATGGTCTACCTGAAAATATTGTGTCTGATAGAGGAGTTCAATTTGTTTCTTGCTTCTGGAGAGCTCTCTGTAAGGCTCTGGGTATCACCCTGTCCTTCTCCACTGCTTTCCACCCAGAGACTAATGGGCAGAGAGGGTGAATCAAACTGTTACGCAAAAACTCAGGTGTTTTGTCTCCGATCAGCAGGGAGACTGGGTGAAATACTTACCTTTGGTGGAGTTCGCTATTAATAAACAGGATAGTAGTTCGTCTGGTGTTTCTCCATTTTTCTGTAATTATGGCTTCCATCCTAGACATGCATCATTGGCCAGCGCTACGTCTGATCATAGTGGGGTGGATGTCATCGTTAACAATCTGTGCACAGTCTGGGCCCAAGTTCAGAAGAATTTGGCATACGCCCAGAACATCCAGAAAGGCGCCTTTGTACTGGAGGATTTAAGGTTGGGGATAAGGTTTGGCTGTCTACCCGGAATCTTCGTTTAAAGGTCCCCTCTGGTAAGCTTGCACCGCGCTTTGTAGGTCCTTATGTCATTTTGGAGGTGATTAATCTAGTGGCCTACCATCTTAAATTACCCTCTGGATTCCGGATACATAATGTATTTCACCGGTCACTGCTGAAGAGGTACGTTCCATCTGCTATCCCACCTGCTAAACCTCCTCCTCCCTTTAGAATTAAGGGGGAGTTAGAGTATGAGGTGGCCCGAATTATTGACTCTCGCAGAGTACAAAGGTCGCTGCAATACCTGGTCCATTGGAAGGGTTATGGTCCTGAGAAGAGGTCGTGGGTTCCTGTTAACTCCATTCATGCTGATTCCCTCATCAAGGAATTCCACGACGCTCATCCAGAGAGACCCGGACCAGGTAAGGGTCCAGTGGCCCCTCCTAAAAGCGGGGGTACTGTCAGTATAGTCTTCCACCTGTTTAGCACAACGACCTGTGAGGGTTAATAAGTCTAGCCTGGGACCACACCCTGGGAGAGGTGCTGCTCCTGAGCCAAGAGTAACAGCTCTGCAGCCTCTCCCAACTGAGAGTGTGTCCCTCAGGACCAATCGGAGGGCTCGGACGCCGCTCCAACAGCTGCGGGGGCGGTGTCCATTCAAACCTCTTAAACCTCCTCATTCCCTTCAGGCTTTGCCTGACAAAGGTGTTCCCTTTCTGCTTCCTGGATTTCCTGTTTTGTACTGCGTTCCTGACCGTGTTTGGACCCCTGCTTGTTTCTGTCTATTCTTTTGCTTACATTTCTTGGCATATACGTTCTCGTACGTTTACTGACCCGGACTGTTGACCTTGAGTTTCCCTTACGGCCCTGCACTTAGCAGCGTAGGGTCTGTCGTCCAGTTGGGGTCTGCCGCCTAGGGCAGCACGCCAAGTTGGTAGGGACAGTGGGCTGTTTGGCAATCAGGGCCCACTGCACCTCCTCTGACGTGACAGTCCAACAAGTATATTTTACTCGTCATGTGGAAGTACCCTTAGAAAGCTAGAAGCATCCAATAAAAAAGGAGATTACAAGCTCAAAAGAATATGATACATCACGTAAATAAGCAGAAATACAACGTAACATTGAAAAAAGACATAGTAATGCAAATTAAGGTCTATTCTTTTGTTCAGACCGAAAGGGACATATGTTTTTAGCAAAAACCTCCAGTAGGGTTTCTTGGTTATAACTTTTTCCATTTACCAAGCCATATGCGGGCTTGTTTTTTGTGGGACAAGATATACTTTCCAATGCTGTCATTAACTGTAATGTATTGGGAAACCCAAGAAAATTCTATGTGAAATGTGAAAAAAAATAATTGCATCATTTTTTGGTACAAAATTGTTCACTGTTAAGTATAAATTACATACTATCTGTGGGTCAATATGATTGTCCTCTGATGGTTGTGGCTATGCAATTTCCTTGTTGGCTACTTCATACCCTTTTACCACCAACACTACAGCAACGCCATTGACTTTACATGAGTAAGGTCACAATAGGACTCAAACGTCATGTTTATATGGTCACTTTCCTTCCTGGTCTTTATTCTGTCTATCTAACTGCATATAAACACATGATTGCTTGTCTTATATACAGCAATACTGATGTACCATGGCAGGGTGTAATAGGAAGATCACAACGTTACTCCTTCACTTGAACACTGTAGCTGTAATTACCGTGGCATCTAAGCTGTTAAACAATAGAGATTGGAGCCATTTCAATCCCTGCTAATAGTGACAGTTTCAGGCTTTATATCCCCTTAAACAGGTATGTCCAAATGCATAAAGGAGTCAATACAATGTGCTGAGATAGCAGAGATATGCCTAGAAGTTTGTCATTTGGCATTAGAAAGCGGACACTGCATGCATACTTTTAATTTACAGAAACTATTGCCGATGTACTAAAGATTACACAAGTTATATGTGTCTAGGAAAAGAGCTGAAGAGCTCCACAACACTCTCTATTGGATGTAGTTATCCACAATTCACAAGTAGCTAACACAAGCCTTGTAGTGTGAAATGGATTTAACCCAAACCATTTAAATTCATCTACAGGCAGCTGTTTCAGGGTATTTGCCCCTCATCAGTGCAGAGTACAACTTACTGGTTGGCTGGGCAAAAGGTGAGAGTGGCTTAGAGGGAGGAATATCTCTTTCCTGGAGAGAGCCAAGACGGTGATGTGAGGATTTATGCGCCTTTCAGACCTCACTGTTTTGAATAAAGTAAAGGCTTCTGGGAAAAGAGCTAAAGAGCTCCAAAGTGCCTCTATCAGATGTAGTTATCCACAATTCACAAGTAACTCACAAGAGCCTTGCAGTGAGAAAAGGATTTAAGCCAAACCAATTAATTTAATCTACAGACAGCTGTTTTGGGGGAGAGATATTCCCCCCTCTAAGCCTCTCACCCAACCAACCAGTAAGTTCTACTCTACACAAACGAGGGGCTAATAACACAAAACAACTGTCTGTAGATGAACTTAACTGGTTTGGCTTAAATCCTTTTCTCACTGCAAGGCTCTTGTGAGCTACTTGTGAATTGAGGATAACTACATCCAATAGAGGGTGCTGTGGAGATCTGCAGCTCTTTACCTAGAAGCCTTTACTTTAATCAAAACAGTCAGTAAGGTCTGAAAGGCGCATAAATCCTCACACCCCCATCTTGGTGGCTCTCCCCAAGGAGAGATAATCCCCCTATATGTGATATAAAAACAAGTAGAAATATAAAAAATATTTGCAAAATATTCAATCATTTACAGTAGACACAACTAGAATGGTTACATCTATTAGTGCCCTAATGTGTAAGGCACTCTTCACATCTGCATTGGAGGTTCCATTCAAATCCTCAATTGCAAATTCTGATGGGATTGCTGCAATATGTTTTCCAGTATAACAATGGATACCACGGAGGAAATCTGACAAGTGCCATTATAGTCAATAGGGTCCATGGGACTCCACTGTTTACCATTGTAAAACGGGTCTTGTTCCACCTCTGCAACGGAAGTCTGAACAGAATTTCCAATGCAGATGTGAACCAGGCCTAAACCATATAGATACTTGATGCTAGTATGAAAGTATCAATCAGAAGATTGATATTCTGATGAAATGCACCTTGCAACATGACAAAGACTTTTACACTTCTCCTGGGAGATACAGTCATAATCACAATTGGGAGTGTTTTGAAGCATTGTATAGGTTAATTTTATACTGAACACTTTAAAATTCATATTCAGTTTATTTAATGCAATTGTTTTCTGATGTTACCTAAATCCAAATGTTATAGTCTTGCACTGAATACATTTAACACATGTCTGATGAATCTGAATGCATAAATTATCAAGAATGAATATCATGCCATGAAAAGATTGATGTTTAGATAATATATACACTTTCTTAAAAAATGAAATTGTTAAACATGGTAAATATTCTGACATTTGTTTTTTTTTTTTTTCGTTAGAATAATTGAACATAAATATCCAGCTAAAAGAAAAAGCTTTAGGTAATCCCAAAGGAATTGGGCTGAATCACTTTAAATGTTTCAAGCATTCACTTTCTGCATAGCACTAACCATAGTTCTTGAAACCATGTTTTATTCAACTCATTAAGGAATTAACTAATGATTAAAATCACAAGACATCTAATTGTCTAAAAGTGTAAAATCCCTGTTGGTGCATGTAAAACAAAATAATTATTTTAATCACTTGCCATGATCAGCTGAAAATTGCAGGTGCCTGTAGAGAATTGGTTTTCATATTAGTTGGTGCATAACTGATACTTACAAATCCAGCTGTTTTTGAAGTAACTACCGTACATAAGCTTTTAACTCATCTTACAAATAATTCACCACTACCACACCAACAATGCAAATAAAAATGTGTGCATTTAAAGAGGTTGGGCTTTATGAATGAAAACTTTATAGCAGTAAGAGTCTTTTTTGCTATAGCAACCAATCAGAGCTCAGCTTTCATTTCATATAAAAAAACAAACAAAATAAAAGCTGAGCTCTGATTGGTTGCTCTGGGTAACAAAGACAGTCTTACTGCTAGACAGTTTTCATATATAAGGCCCAATGTTTACTTCTGCTATTATTTTCTATTACTTCAATACAATGAGAGTAAGACCACACGGTATTGTTTTTCAGTCGATTTTTCAGATGGTTTTCATATTTGAAAACAGTCCAAAAACCAAGTATCAAACATCATTAAAGACTTCACAGGCTCGGCTTTAATGATGGTCGGATTTTGAATCCACAAACCGTCAAAGAGACTTAGAACATGCACATTTTTCCCACCCAGTTTTAGTTCAATGTACTGTTCTATGTTCAGATGGAACCTGTGGCCAGAACTGTCCCCCTAATACATTCAAAAGATAATAAAATACCGGTCTGATATTTAATTAGAATCTGACCGGTATTTTGTCAGTTCCATGTGGCCGTACCCTAATAAAGAGAAGCAATACCATACCTCCCAACTTTTAGAGACTGCAAACAGGGACACCTTAGGCCATGCTTCCAATCACACCTAAACAAATGATATCACACCACAACACGCCTCTAACAATGCCTGCACACATGCATCCCAATTTTTTTTAGAAAGTCAAAGAAGGACACTTATGGTTCATTGTATAAAATAAGCCTACAAAAGACTAGGCAACCAATATTGAAACCATAAGGTAAATAACAAAAAAATAACCAAAACAGCCTTATGGAAAAATCAAATAAATCTTTATTACACCAAATAATACAAAACAATAACAGTGAAACAATAAAAACCTAACAAAAAATAAATAAAATATACACAAACCACCCAACAGAAAGAGGCTACTACTCTCCACCATCTATGAGTAAATAAGCTGAAGAAAATACATTTAGGCAAAGAAGTACAAACAAGTTATAAATGCTAATGCAATATAAAACATACTTAGCCAACCAGCCACCCACATGTGGAGAGGAGCCAAACCCCGATGCTCAAACGCTTCCTCAAGGGGGAATAACACAGATGGGAACACGTATACATATAAATAGAAACTTTGGTCCAATCACATCACAAAGAAGATGACAGGCATATAAATGAACCAATTAGCATGTTTCACATGACCTTAATGACCTTATGCTAATAACTCATGACTAGAGATGGGCGAATGTCCCAAAATTCGTTTCGTTCACTTCGCCGAATTTCTCGGCAAAAAATAACTTCATTCCGAATTACTTCGGGACGAATCACGTTAAAAAACAGCTATTTCCAGGCTGCACAGAGCCTGCAGGGTGCTGTAGAACGTTGTGCCATGCTTAAATATGCAGAGGGAGCTTGCTTTGGTCTTCATACAATGTTGTGTTTTAGTATGACACGCACATGACTGCCGCCGCTCTTAGAATCGCTTCACTATAAAATTCCCTGGGCAGTTAAGAGGGCAAAACTGACAAAAAAACTGAAGCGGGAATGTTGCCTGATAAAGTCATGCCAGAGAAAGCTGGAAAAAAACAAGCTGAGAGCTCAGGTGGCAACATTAGTGACAGAGTGTGGAGGTGACGGCGGCAGCCACAGCAGCATGAGGTCAGACATTTGGCACAATGACATTCTGGAGGTAAAAAAAAACTAGGAATAGGCCACAGAGTGGCACAATGACACAGTGTGGAGGTCACGGCAGCAGCAGCATGAGGTCAGACAGTGACACAATGACAGAGTGTGTAGGTCACGGCATCAGCCACAGCAGCAGCATGAGGTCAGACAGTGGCACAATGACAGAGTGTGTAGGTCACAGCAGCAGCCACAGCAGCAGCATGAGGTCAGATAGTGGCACAATGACACAGTGTGTAGGTCACGGCAGCAGCCACAGCAGCAGCATGAGGTCAGACAGTGGCACAATGACACAGTGTGTAGGTCACGGCAGCAGCCACAGCAGCAGCATGAGGTCAGACAGTGGCACAATGACATTCTGGAGGTGGCAAAAACAGGAATAGGCCACAGAGTGGGACAATGACACAGTGTGGAGGTCACGGCAGCAGCCACAGCAGCAGCATGAGGTCAGACAGTGGCACAATGACACAGTGTGTAGGTCACGGCAGCAGCAGCATGAGGTCAGACAGTGGCACAATGACATTCTGGAGGTGGCAAAACAGTAGTAGGCCACTGAGTGGCACAATGACAGAGTGTGTAGGTTACGGCAGCAGCCACAGCAGCAGCATGAGGTCAGACAGTGGCACAATGACAATCTGGAGCTGGCAAAAACAGGAATAGGCCACAGAGTGGGAAATTTGACACAGTGTGTAGGCCCACGTCAGCACCCACAGCAGCAGCATGAGGTCAGACAGTGGCACAATGACATTCTGGAGGTGGCAAAAACAGGAATATGCCACAGAGTGGGACAATGACACTGTGTAGGTCACTGCAGCAGCCACAGCAGCAGCATGAGGTCAGACAGTGGCAGAATGACACAGTGTGTAGGTCACGACAGCAGCCACAGCAGCAGAATGAGGTCAGACAGTGGAACAATGACATTCTGGAGGTGGCAAAAACAGGAGTAGGCCACAGAGTGGGACAGTGACACAGTGTGTAGGTCACGGCAGCAGCCACAGCAGCAGCATGAGGTCAGACAGTGGCACAATGACACAGTGTGTAGGTCACGGCAGCAGCCAAAGCAGCAGCATGAGGTCAGACAGTGGCACAATGACACAGTGTGTAGGTCATGGCAGCAGCAGCATGAGGTCAGACAGTGGCACAATGACATTCTGGAGGTGGCAAAACAGTAGTAGGCCACTGAGTGGCAAAATGACAGAGAGTGGAGGTGACGGCGGCAGCAGCATGAGGTCAAACAGTGGCACAATGACATTCTGGAGGTGGCAAAAACAGGAGTAGGCCACAGAGTGGGACAATGACACAGTGTGGAGGTCACGGCAGCAGCCACAGCAGCAGCATGAGGTCAGGCAGTGGCACAATCACATTCTGGAGGTGGCAAAAACTGGAGTAGGCCACAGAGTGGCACAATGACAGAGAGTGGAGGTGACGGCGGCAGGAGCAACAGCATGAGGTCAGAGAGTGGCACAATGACACAGTGTGGAGGTCACGGCAGCAGCCACAGAAGCAGCATGAGGTCAGACAGTGGCACAATGACAGAGTGTGGAGGTGGGTGGCAATACCAGTCCCTGGTAAAGATGGTTGGTGGCAGATGGAGAAACTGGCAGCAGATGTGTGGCATCAGGCGGGTGGCGGCATCAGAATAGTGGCTGAGGCAGGTAGTTTGAACCCAGACTCATTTCTCACAGTTTGGGTGAGGCGTCATGGCTGATGTAGTCTGACGCCTAAGGCATTGGTGTGTGGAAATCCTGGCCGATCCACGCCTGATTCCTTTTTGAAAAAGGTCAGTCGTTCCACATTTCCCGTGGACAAGCGGGTTCTCCTTGGGGTAACGTTGGCCCCCGCAGCACTGAACACCCGCTCTGATGCCACACTACTGGCCGGGCAGGACAGCTTCTCCACTGCAAACTCGGCAAGTTGTGGCCACACATCCAGTTTGGCTGCCCAGTAGTCCAGCGGATCTTCTAACTGGGCTGGCAGAGTGCTGTCCAAGTAGGCCACCACCTGTTGGTTCAGGGTCTGCTCCAGGTCCTGCTGCTGTTGCTGCTGGCAACTGCCCTCCTCACTAGGCGGGTGAAGGAAGCTGCTCATCAGTGACTCCAGACTTAGGTTGCTGCTGATGGAGCTGGTACTGCTCCGACCCCCCCACCTTCCTCCGGCAGCAGCGGCAGTAGTATGTGAGCGCTGAAGAACCCCCCGGTCAGACCTGTCAGAGGAGGGACGATGCTGCACATAGGCAGCAGCCAACTGACTACGGAGGATTTCCCTATAGTATTTGAGTTTGTCCTCCCTCTCAATAGCTGGGAAAAAGGCTCCCATTTTGGACTGGTAGCGAGGATCCAATAGGGTGGAGAGCCAGATGTCATCCTCTGCCGGAGGCTGACTATTCGGCTGTCACTAGCCAGGCAATCAGCATGCTGCGGGCCATCTGCACAAGTGACTTCGAGGGGCTCACTGCCTCCATCTCCACTGTATACTGCCACGGTGCTTGCGGGTCATCTGCCTCGTCTTCCTCATCTCCATCTACCTCCTCCAGCTGCTCCTGCTCCTCTCCTGGGTAGAAAAATCACTCATTTCCTCAGACAATGCTTGTGCCCCAATGTCCTCCTTTCCTTTCCTCCTCCATTTCAGTCCCCAGCAGACTCATGTGGCCACGAGATGTAGTCGCCACTTCTCCAGTCCCCCGCCCAGTCAGATTTTTCAGCATCTGTTCCAGGACATGAAGCAGTGGAATGACGTTATTCATCCTGTAGTCCTGGCGACTGACATATAACGTGGCCTCCTCGAATGGCCTCAACAAACGGCAGGTGTCACGCATGAGCTGCCACTGGCTGACATCAAAGTTACACAGGGGAGTACTCCTGTCCGCCTCGATCATCAAAAAAATCGGTCCAACATGTGCAGGCTGGAATTCCAATGGATGGAAACATCGCATATCAGAGTGTGTTGGGGGAGGCCGTTCTGCCGCTGCAACTCGAGGAGGGTGTTCCTGGCTTTGTAGGAATGGACGAAGTGCATGCACAGTTTCCTGGCCCTTTTCAGATTCTTCTGAAGATCGGTGGAAGACTTCAGGAACCTTTTCACAACCAGATTGAACACATGCGCCATGCAGGGCGCATAGACCATCCCTCCTCGGTGCAGCGCGGACACCAAAGTTCCTCCCATTGTCCGTCACCATGGTTCCGATTTGCAGTTGGCGCAGAGAAAGCCACACATCGATTTCTTGCTGCATGACGCGGAGCAGTTCCTCCCCTGTGTGACTTTTTTTCGCGAGGCAAGCCAGGTGTAAAAATGCGTGACACGCTGTGCCCTACCATGTGTTTGATGGTGCAGTACTTTGAGGTAGTTGTGGTGGTGGTGGAGGGGAGAGGGGGGACATTGGGCGGAGCTGCAGTTTGAAAATTGTGGAGGAAAGGGGGTCTCTGTCCAAGTTTTGGTTTGTGCTGGGCCGGAAGCATTCCCGTGGGCCGTAAAGGAATTACTGCCTGACCGTAGTTCGCTCCAGACGTCCGCGCTCCATGCACTTGGAATAAACGATAAGCTCAGGACTGGCGCCTTCTGTTTTAATATTTTATAAGTGCTGGTATGCCTTTTTGGAAAGAATTACAGCTTGAATTTCTCCATTGGTGGAAAGCCTTTTGTTCTTAAGGGTGCGAGCCCACCATTTGAGAAGGGAGGGCTGCAAAGCCCCAACACTTGGAAGCCCGTTTACGGTTGCTTCTCCCAACCTTAGGTGGTTGGGACCATACTAAAAAGTTGTATTTAAAAAAATAAAGAAACGGAAGCTGGCGCATATACAGGATGAGGAGAATTCATGGGACTGGAAGATGGCAAAAGAAACAGACTCCTATGCAGTGGTGGTGGGCCTTTGATGGCTGCAATGGATGCGGGGCCATGGGCGCTGCGCTGCGCGGCAGGATGGACCACCACATCTGAGCCAGTTTCTCCCAGGCCACCGGATGGTGACGCTGCAGGTGTTGACGCGGGCTGTGGTGCCAACGCTAGCTCCTGGCCACACTTCACTTTCTGCTTACAGATTCTACATATCCCAAATATTCAGCTCCTCCTGTGTCTTAGCAAAGAACTGCCACACCGCCGAGTATCGGTTTTACCGCCAACGCTCCGCACTGAGTGACTACTTGCCGCCGCTGCCTCGCTGAGCCCCTGTGCCGCTAAAATTTCTTGGACCTGCGAAGCGGGTTTTTTACCCCGTGGCCGCTTGGCTCCCGACCTCACACTGCTGCTACCCTGCTGACTCACGGCCACACGACCCACTTGCTGGCTGCCGCATCTGCCTGATGCGCAAGCTGACGCTCTCCTCTCCTGACGATGATGAACCCCTTGCCTCACCCGGCCCAAGTGCGGTCGGCTACATCATCATCTATCTGTGTTTCATCCTCCACTGCTGTCCTCATCACCGGTCTTGGTATGCAGAGGCTGACCCCTCACAACATGACCTCCCATGCCACTCTCAACATTTACTTTGTCGCCTACTGCAAGAAGCAGGGGATATTGGCCCCATTTCTTTAATGCCAAATAGCTGCTGACTGCCCTCCTCAAATTGTTTTATCACCGCTATATAGTGGCGCTGAGCCCAGACCACATAGTAGATCTCTGGCTGAGGGAACCGGATGGGAAAGAGGCGGGGTTGAGGCCAGGTGAGGGCCGCTGACCCGCTCCCGGGCCATGCCAACTAAGGGTTGTGTTGACGTTCCCCACCCACTTTTGGCTGGGGTTGTCAGATGTCATCTGGGAGGAAATGGATGACCTAGTCAACCAATCAAGAACCCTTTGGTTGCTGAAAACACACGCCCCGCTAGATGACAGCGGCAGTTTGGCCTAAACCGAGTGCCCCCTTTGTGCGACGTCCCCTTGCTGTGCTGCGACCTGGGCCTGTTCCAGGAATTTTTGTGCCACTCCCCACTCGCAGGAGCAGAGCCACCTCTCTGTCTGACATCCTGTATGTTCCAACATGTCCAGACACTTTTTATGAAGTTAAATCTGTATATGATAAATATACCCCCCTGTTTTTTGACTCCAAATGAACCCAGTAACAAGCTTGGGTAACCCTTGGATATAAATTGCGCTCCACAAAGGGCCCAGGAAAAATTTACTTGTATGTGCCGTTTAAAAACTCTGTGTATTTTACTGAATTTTTAAAGGCTTTAATTAACCTTTGGATATGAATTATGCAACAGAATTTCTTCTGTGGCGTGAAAGAGAAAGTTTCTTTTACTGAGTGCAACTGCAGAAAAATACTTAGTTAAACCCTTGGATGAAATTGCGCCAAAGAATTGAGCCACCACAAACTACTAGCTTTGTAGGTGTTACAATGCGATGTTTTTTACGCTACACAACAAGATATAAAAATGTAATTAACCTTTGCTTGTGAATTAGGCTACAGGAAAAATTTATATATTTTGGCGGTGAAAATGACGGTTTTTTTGGATCACCCCAAAACTGAATAAAAACGCTTAATTAACCCCTGGATGTAAATTTCGCCAAAGAATTGAGCCACCAAAACTACTAGCTTTTGTAGCGTGTTACAATGCGGTGTTTTTTACGCCACACAACAAGAGATAAAAATATAAATAACATTTGCTTGTGAATTAGGCTACAGGAAAAAAGTATATATTTTGGCGGTGAAAATGACGGTTCCTTGGAAGTCACCACAGCTGAATAACAACGCTTAATTAACCCCCGGATGTAAATTGCGGCAAAGAATTGAGCCACCACAGATATAGCTTTGTAGCTGTTACAATGCGGTGTTTTTTACGCCACACAACAAAGATAAAAGTGTAATTAACCTTTGCTTTGGAATTAGGCTACAGGAAAAATATATATATTTTGGCGGTGAAAATTACGGTTTCTTGGAGTCACCACAGCTGAATAACAACGCTTAATTAACCCCTGGGTGTAAATTGCGGGCCCAAAAAAAATTTAGCCAACCACAAACTACTAGCTTTGTAGCGTGTTACAATGCGGGGTTTTTACGCCAAAAAAACAAGAGTAAAAATTGTAATTAACCTTTGCTTTTGAATTAGGCTACAGGAAAATGTATATATTTTGGCGGTGGGAAAATTGACGGTTTCTTGGGGTCACCACAGCTGAATAACAATTCTTAATTAACCCTGGATGTAAATTGCGCCAAAGAATTGAGCCACCACAAACTACTAGCTTTGTAGCGTGTTACAATGCGGTGTTTTTTTACGCCACACAACTTAATAGTGTTGAGCGATTACGTTGGCCATCGACATCGGTCGATGGTCGATAGTCGACCATCATCGACAAGATAGTCGATAGTCAATGGTAGATTATGAACGATGACCATTAAAGTCTATGGGAGAGCAACAACAGCCTTCATTTCTTACACCCAAACAGGGCAGGAGAAGCTTGAAATTAAAATTCCACTACATCAAAAGGATAAATACGTGCGTACATCTAGGGCAACACACTTAGGTTTATAAATAGCCACAGAAAAAAAAATCACAAGACCCATTCACTATCCCTGGTACATTGAATCACAGCATGACCCTTAAACCTTCTTCACCCCACAAATTAAAATAGTGCCAGAAGGCAGATATTTGAACGCATCATTTACTTGAACTGTCATTGAATATCCCTTTCCTGGAAACCAGCATGAGCCCCAAACCTGCCATGACCCTCCCACATTTAAAAAGTGCCGGAAAAAGGAGTCTTTCAAACCACATTTTAGTGCAACTGGACATGATCTATCCCTTGTCCTGGGCCACAGCATGAGCCCAAACCTGCAAGATCCCAGATTAAAAAGTGGCCGAAAACAGAGGTCTTTAAACCACCATTTTTAGTTTTACTGACATTGACTATACTGTCCTGGGCCACAGCATGAGCCCCAAAACCAGCAATGACCCCATGATTAAAAAGAGCCGGAAAAAGAGTCCTTTCCAGCCACCATTTTTAGTTTCACTTGGACATTGACTATACCTTGTCCTGGACACAGCAATACCCCAAGACCTGCAGACCCCCACATTAAAAAAAAAAAATAGGTTTTTTGGGGCCCCGGAAAAAGGATCTTTCAACCACCATTTATTATTTGGAAGTGGACATTGACAATACCTGCCCTGGCCACAGCAGAGCCCCAACCTGCATGACCCCAGATTAAAAGTGACGGAAAAAGGAGTCTTTCCAACCACTCATTTTTAGTTTTCACTGGACATTGACTATAACCTTTCCTGGCCACAGCATGATCCCCAAACCTGCATGACCCCAGATAAAAAAGTGCGGAAAAGGAGTCTTTCAACCACCATTTTAGTTTCACATGGACTTTGACTATACCATGTCCCTGGCCACAGTATGACCCCAATCCTCCTGCATGACCCCCCCCGCCCAGATTAAAAAGTGCCGAAAAAAGGAGCTCTATGCAACCACCATTTTTAGTTTCACTGGACATTGACTATACCTGTCCTGGGCCACAGCATGAGCCCCAAACCTGCAAGATCCCCAGATTAAAAGTTCCGGAAAAGGAGTCTTTCAACCACCATTTTTTTTTCACTGGACATTGACTTACCTGATCCTGGACACAGTGCTGAGCCCCAAACCTGCACGACCCCCACATTCAAAATGTGCCCGAAAAAGGCGTCATTCACCCACCATTATAGTTTCACTGGACCAATATAGTGTGTCCCTGTGCCTTGGGTATCGCTTGCCCCTACCATATGAGCTGCGGACCAATTGAGCTTTCACTTGGAAATACTGTGGTTAACGCTCCTATTCCACCCAGGTGCCCTTTTTCTGGCATTCTTTTTCTCAGTTTTACCAACGCTGGAGAAAATTGTCTCTGTACGTTTGTTCTCCTTGTCCGTGCCTCCATACTCCATGTCCTCTTAATAACCTACATCTGGTCAAGTTTTCCTGTACCTCCTCTTGTAAATTCAGAGGCATTTTTTTATCCCAGCTCTTTTGTACATGCCAAGTTTTTAGGTATTTAAGTTCTAGAAAACACATTTTTAAAATAGGATGGAATCCCACCATGTCTTTTTCTCTTTTTATTTGTATAATGGGTTGTCTCAATCAGGTATTGATAACTACTGTTAAAGATCTTGAACAAACAAGTCAATTTTGCAATATGTGTCCATTAAACATGTCCTACCTATTCCTGTATTTGACAGCATCATCACCCTTGAGCCGACCTTTAGACAATGTGAGAGAACAAATGACTGTGAAACAACATTTTTTTATAAATAGGACCTGTATGATAACTTGCATTCACAGCAAAATTGCCCCAAAAAGTTCAAAACATGACCCATGAGCCTCTTTTGACAATTGTGAAAACTAATGTATCTGTTAGAAGACAACAGTTTTTTTATGTCTTATATTTTCTTTACTATATCTTGTTTTTTTTTTTATTGTATTATTATTTTTTATAAATAATGAGGACGATTTTTTTTTTTAAGATATATGAGGATCTGTAGGTTAAAAAAGGGTGGGAGACAGGAGGTAGGGGGAGCGACCTAGGCAAAATGGGTTGCTGTAAACACCAACATCCCCTGAGTTGGGTTCACTGTTTGTTCGGCACTTATGTTTCTCTCAGTCTTATTCATCACCGTGCAAGAGACCTTTTTTACCTTACCTAAACAGAATCTGTTCGGTCTAAAATGCCTTGAATCACTTCACCCCCCCCCTAAAGTTAATCCCCTTTTCCTTCTTCCTGTAATCCTACCCTTATTTCTGCCCTAAACACACCCTAAGCGAACGAACCCCCCCGCCCCACCCTTAGACCCACCCCTAACTTTGTCCTGTTCCCTAATCTGATATAAATACTTGCACTCCCCACTGCTTCCCTCCCCACACTAATAGCAGCAAATCAAAGCAGCCTGACCCAAATACATCCAAAACGACAATCACACCACTGATAAAAAATAGTGAGGGAGAGAATGCATCCACACTACTACTCCCCATTTCTGATATCCACAGGACCAATAAATATTTGCTGAATCTCCCATCACCAAAATGACCGCCAAACAAAAATTAAAAATTTGACATTCTCAGCCACTAGTAAAAATTGTTAGGGGAGAAAATGCCACTTAAAAGCCACATTTCTTGTTCCAAAGTGACCATGATTATTGCTAGTATCCTACACAGCTACATGACCCCAAAAAAATATAAATATGACTTCTCAGCCACTATTTAAAAATTGTGATGTAGAAATGCCACTTAGAAGCCACATTTCTGTTCCAAGGACATAATTAAACTGTCTACACAGCAACATACCTCAAAACCATGACAATGCGAAAACTTCTAAGATAAAGTGAGTAAATGGAATACGTTGGTTTGTCATTAAATCTTGCGTGTCTTTTTACAGTCTCCTCACAGCAAAACCAGCAAAATGAACTGGTTGGAACCGCGAATAAAAAATTGCAGTAAGAAATGATGCATTTTAAAAAAAGAGTTTCAAGGGACCATTTCTTTGAAGAGGAAGTGGATAGACCGACAACTAATCGTGACCGCTCTGCAATTGGTGCCACAACCATCATCAGAGATCCATAGCCTGATTCATCTTGATGAAAGTCAAACGATCCCCATTATCTGTGGAAAGCCGGATGCGTTTGTCTGTAATTGGACTCCTCCAATCTGTGCTGAAGTTCCGCTCAGAATGACGCTGGCTGCTGGGCGGACAACACGTCTATGACGAGGCATAGCGAGCTCGCCATTCGTCCAATTTGGATACCCAGGAAGTTCTATTGGGTCCGACACATCCAAAAACATCGTGTCTAAGATGCCTAAAGTCCATTGCACCCATGATCTTAAGGCTGATCTCTGTGTGTTGGATGGTGTGCCCTGCATGCATGCGTTGGGGAGTGTAAAATAAAGATTGCAGAGGTCACCCATTAGGCTTCAGCCACCTTGCCTGCTGTCTGCTGCTCGCCGCTAATCGTCTCTTGGCACTCTAACTGCTGTCACGCTCGCTGATTTTGTTCCAACCGTGACTTTGTAGGGAACGTGAAGCAGCACCAAAGACAAAGTCTCCAGTTGATCAATTCACAAGGTTCCAATTCTGCATTTTACTCTCTATTTGGTGGGTGGAAAAAAAAAGGATAACTGCTGAGTTTTGTTTTGTATCGGGGATCCAGGAGGGTTTGCCACCCAGTTAACTGTTTGTTCATTTTGAGGCCTTAATGCATGATCATGTTGGAGGAAATGGAGCATCCCAAGCACTCATGTGAGAGATGGAGCCCTTGATTTCCCAGCCTCTAGGTCGAAGGGGCACTAGCTAACTGATCTTCCTCATCTTCCTCCTCCGCCTCAATTTCACGCCAACCCTTTCCAAGGCAGGGACTCGGTAACGACGGTGGCTAGGAATAACCTCCTCCACCTCCTCACTCCTCATCCTCCACTGCCCTGGCACACCTAGCTTCATCAGCTCTACTTGCCTGAGATGATGCAACTGAGAGCTGATGGAGCCACCTTGCACTAGCCCGAGGACACCCGAACCACTGCCTAATGAAGACCGATGAATTGTAAAAGCTGTCTGGCCTTGTGGATTTGACGAGAGAAAGGCTCAGTGTCCGCATCAGTGTCCGTAATCCTCCTCCGTCGCTGCGGACCTGTTTGTTTCAGAGTGTCCACGGAATTTATCCAGAACTAAGATCACCACAATGCTCATGCTGACAAGGCATTGTCCGCACTGACCATTTATGGTGGTCTCTTCAAACTGGCAAGTATGGTGGCAAGAGCGTCTTCACCGTGCCTGCCACTCACGGTGGCTCATGCACTCCGAGGTCCGCAAAACGCTGCTTGTCAGCATTGGTCCACTGTCGTACTTCGTAAATGGCATTGCGCTGCTGCCACAATCGCTGAGCCAAGTGGAATGGTGAATTCCAGCGTGTTGCCACGGTCAACAATGAGACGGTTGACGGGAGAGCCCGAGCTGACGCTGGCAAACTGACAGCCCCCCCCCCAGGCGGGACGAAGCAGGTGCGAACGGCAGAAGTTCGCACTTAGACTTCGAGCCTTCCTCAGCAGGCATCCCCAGACCCGGGTAGCCTTTAGAATTCTGGACGACAAGGACCATGACAAGTGCCAGGCAAGGGATGTGCTCCAGCCACCATCTTAAGGCGGCCAGCATATTTTGCTGTTATCGCACATCACCTTGCCTCACAAGTATTTTTGGCACCCAGCCAAAGCGCTCGTCTCGTCGCGGAGAGCCGTTCCACACTCCTGACCTGTGTGTGGATGTCTCCAACACAAGATAAATTCAACAACTCATAGCCTTTTCCTCTGGGCACCTGATGCCACAAGAGGACCTTGGGGAAAGGAACCCCTGCACCCATCCCAGCAGGTTTTGAGGAGCGTGGCGCCGAGTCCTAGAGCCACCGTCACCTCCTCCCCAGAGACATCCACCCAGCTTCACCCAGTGAGCTGTCACAGTGAGGATATAGGCGGCCTTGGCCGTGCTTACTATCCATGGTGTAGCTTGGTCAGAATGGACTTTTTTTTCCCCCGTCACAGATGCAGACAACGTGCGCTTGAAATTTTAGTAGCACTATGGCTGGCCAGGGCATGACGGCTTTTCTGGCAAAGAAATGCCTGCTCGGGCATCGAATAATTTGGGGGCAGAAAGGCCCATGACGTGGCGGAACCATTTGTGTCCACCATACGGAAAAGGTAACATTTCCAAGGCAAAAGCCTGGCAATGCCGACATTCAGGCTTTTGGCTTGGTGATGTGTTTGGTTAAAGTGTTTCTCTGCTACCCAAACCTGGAAGACAGAAGCTTTCAGTTAGACTGGCCGCTGTACGGCGTGCAGGTCCGTCAAACTGGCGGAATGGAGTAAAGGTAGGATGGGTCTCTGGTGGGTGCTGGTGGTACTCGGGCGACACGGTGGAGGCTGAAGCGGAGGCTGATCCCTGACATGACTCGAGAGACATGGCCAGCCTGAGGAACGCTTGGTGTGGTGCGAAGGAGGAGGCGAACAGAGGGTGTGGACAGTGGTTGGAGCCTGGGTCGGTCTGGCCCTCTTTATTTGGCCAAGTGTTTCCCTTCCATTTCAACTCATGCATTCGCTGCATGTGACTAGACATTGTTGGTGTATAACCACCTAAGTTCTGCCTCTACTTTGCGTATACCGGCAAAGGTGGAATAATACATCGCTGGGTGAATCAGAGAGGCTTGCTCAAAGAGGCCATGCTTGAGAAAGGTTCCTGGACCTTTTAGATGGCGATAGCTAGAGCAGTGTTTGCGCAGACCGAGGGCGTGGCGAAAATCATATCAGCGGACTTTCTGCGACCGCCCTCCTCCTTTTTTGAGTGCCGGAATCCATACTGACACTCACCCCATTTGTTCTTCCCTCCTCGGTCCAGGTTGAAGCGCCTCACAAGTCAAATGTCCTGCTGAAAGACCACATTGATCTGCAAATGTCCGTCACATCATCATCAACAACTGGTTACTTCGTCGTCCTGAACTCTCTGCATCCAGACTGCGGCTCAAGTCAAGAAGGGACTGCAAGGGCGTTGCCGAACGCTCCAGGATTTTTTGCCGATTTGACAGGCTTCCTTTTCCTCCTCGGATGGCATCAGTAACTGGCATCAGAGCAGAGAAAATCATTCTCCTTGGCCTCTTGATCTTTTAACAAGCCTTCTTACCCACCCAACCGCATTTTGTCATCATAGAGTCTTCAAGAAAATGGATTATCCATAGTGGTGGTACAACGAATTATGACATTTTGCTGCTTCATGTTGGACGATGCTGGTGATGCTGATACAACATTTGTGGCCGAGACTGGGAGGACAGAGTGTGAAGACTGCTGGATGCAGGTTGCATTAACCAATGAAGGACAGATTTGCGACGCGTTTCGTTACTAGTTCCACAAGGCCCGACCCAGCGATTGAACAGAGCCTTACGGTCCCCTGCAAAGAGACGATCCGCTTGCAAGCGTGTTTTCGCCAGCACTGGAAGGAACACTTGCTCATCGCACCTTCTACCATCCATGACCTACCCCCCTCTTTGCTCGCTTGCCACCAGAATTTCGCTCCATGTTCAGAAATATAAATTTGAGAAAGGTATGGATGAGTTTTGGAAATTCCTCTTATAAAAAGACGGCAAATCACAAGCTATTTTCTAAATCCCTCAAATCAAAGGAAATTGATGGATTCAAATTCAACAGCAAAGTAATCATATCAACATAGCTTGACGTGACCCAAAAGCGAAAAAAAAAACCCTGTCTGAAATGTATAACGGATATAATAGTATGTTGGCACCTTTCAATTCACCTGTTGGTGACTACAAAATTGCTGTAATCCCAAAAAATTTACAGCAAAGTAGATTTATCAACAAAGCTGGCCTTCGTCCAAAGTGAAAAAACATAAATCTGAAATTATTCGGATAATAAAAGGTATATTTTTTTGCACCTATCAGTACAGCCGTTGGTGGACTACGAAAATTGCTGTATTCAAATTTAACTGCAAAGTAGATACTATCAACAAAGCTGGCCTCGCCAAAGTGAAAAAACACGTATCTGTAATGAATTCGATAATAAAAAGGTATTTATTTGCACCTATCCAATTCACCTGTGTAACGAACACAATTGCGGTATTCCACTTATATAACTGCATAGGTGGACTAACAACAAATCAGTACTGGGCAAATGCAAAAAAACACGTATCAGTAATGTCCCGGATAATAAAAGAAATTTTTGGCACCTTTCAAGTTCACCGTGTATTCAACTGCAAAATTGCTGTATCCACAATTAATGCAAGATGCCTCATTGAAAAAGCTGTAGTGCGCCAAAGTCAAAAACACGTATCTGAAATTATTTCGGATAATACAAGGAATTTTTTGGCACCGTTTCAATTCACGCTGTGGTGACTAATAAAATTGCTGTAATCACATTTAAGTGCAAGGTGGCCTCAATGAACAAAAGCTGTACTGCGCCAAAGTCCAAAAAACACGTATCTGTATTGATATACGTGATAATAAAAGTATTTTTTGCACCTATCAATTTAACCTGTGGATGACAACAAATTGCTAGTATTCACAATTAAGTGCAAGGTGTCCACAATGACCAAGTAGTAGTTGGCTCCTATAAGAACAAAAAAACACGTATCTGAAATGGTTTTCGGATTAATAAAAGTATTCTTTTGCACCTATCATTTCACCTGTGGTAAATACAAACAATTGCTGGATACAATTTAACTGCAATGAGGCTCTATAAAACAAATCCTGGACTGGGCACAATTGAAATGAAACACCTATCTGAAATGTATACTGATAATTAAAGTGGAGTTTTGCACCTAACAAAGAGACCTGCAGTTACTAAAAGATGTGTATCCTAATATAAGTTCAGGGCTGCCCAATACCCAGGAAATATTTCAATAGAAAACTCTTAATAATAAAGCTATTGCAGTGCAATGTCTACACTAAGTCTTGGTGAACTTTATCCAGTATCCTTTATAGAGCTTGTCTGTGTTTCGCCGCGGGGGCCCCCCCTCCCGCCCCCCCCCGTGACTTTACAGCGGTAGATGCTCCTTTAAAGTTTCTACTAACTACATAAAATCTTCCAATCTCTAATCTAACTAAGTTGTAAGGATCACAGCTAACATAGAGCTTTCTCTGTGAAGAAATAGATTAATTTCGCTGAGCTGTTTGGACACAGGCAGAGCGCACATCCTACTGCTCTGAGACGCTGAGAGACACTGAGGCTGAACGGGAAAAGGGCTGTTCTATGTAAAAACGAGGTTCATTGATTTTCCAGCCAATCGCAACCATACACATCCCAGTCATGACGTTTGCACACACATCTCACCCTGCTCTATTCTGTAAGCTGATTTGCTGGCCGCCAAAATGACAGGAAGCGCCGAAAATGGCGCGATCTTAATAGATATGCACAGATTTTAACCTAAATTATCGCATGCTATTCGTCACTAAAACCCATTTCAATTTTCCAAATAATCGCTCAAACAAATACCGCGTGCGGCCGGAATATATTTTGTGGTGAAAATGATGGTTTCTGGAGTCACCACAGCTGAATAACAACGTTAATTTAACCCCTTTGGATGTAAATTGCGCCAAATAATTGAGCCACAAAAAACTACTAGCTTTGTAGCGTGTTACAATGCAGTGTTTTTTACGCCACACACAAAGAAAATAAAATGTAATTAACCTTTTGCTTGTGAATTAGGCTACAGGAAAATGTGATATTTGGTGAAAATTCGTTTCTTGAGTCCCACAGCTGAAAAACAACGCGGCAAAGAATTGAGCCACCACAAACTACTAGCTTTGTAGCGTGTTACAATGCGGTGTTTTTTTATGCCACACAACAAGAGATAAAATTGTAATTAACCTTTGCTTGTGAATTAGGTTACTGGAAAAATGTATATATTTTGGCAGTGAAAATGACGGTTTCTTGGAGTCACCACAGCTGAAAACACCTTAATTAACCCTGATGTAATTGCGCCAAAGAATTGAGCCACCACAAACTACTAGCTTTGTAGCGTGTTACAATGCGGTGTTTTTTACGCCACACAACAAGAGATAAAATTGTAATTAACCTTTGCTTGTAAATTAGGCTACAGGAAAAATGTATATATTTTGGCGGTGAAAATTACGGTTTCTTGGAGTCACCACAGCTGAATAATAACGCTTAATTAACCCCTGGATGTAAATTGCGCCAAAGAATTGAGCCACCACAAACTACTAGCTTTGTAGCGTGTTACAATGCGGTGTTTTTTACGCCACACAACAAGAGATAAAATTGTAATTAACTTTGATTGTGAATTAGGCTACAGGAAAAATGTATATATTTTGGCAGTGAAAATGATGGTTTCTTGGAGTCACCACAGCTGAATAACAACGCTTAATTAACCTCTGGATGTAAATTGCACCAAAGAATTGAGCCACCACAAAATACTAGCTTTGTAGCGTGTTACAATGCGGTGTTTTTTACGCCTCACAACAAGAGATAAAATTGTATTTAACCTTTGCTTGTGACTTAGGCTACAGGAAAAATGTATATATTTTGGCGGTGAAAATGACGGTTTCTTGGGGTCACCAGAGCTGAATAACAACGCTTAATTAACCCCTGGATGTAAATTGCGCCAAAGAATTGAGCCACCACAAACTACTAGCTTTGTAGCGTGTTACAATGCTGTGTTTTTTACGCCACACAACAAGAGATAAAATTGTAATTAACCTTTGCTTGTGAATTAGGCTACAGGAAAAATGTATATATTTTGTCGGTAAAAATTACGGTTTCTTGGAGTCACCACAGCTGAAAAACAGCGCTTAATTAACCCCTGGATGTAAATTGTGCCAAAGTATTGAGCAGCCAAAAATGAAGTAGTATTTGTATTGTAAAAACGCTGTTTCTTTAAATGAATACATCAGGAACTGGCTTAGATCCCCCTTGGATATTCAATGTGCTGTGAGCAGATAGGATTTAAATGTATATGCAGCTGCAGTGGACGCACACTGGATTTCCAATACCCAAAAAAATCAGAAATAGAACGTTAAGAGAAGCAGTCTCTGAGACAAGCTGAGACACCCCACAAAAATCGCTGTATAAAAATCAGTTCTTCAGTAACAATCAGCCGCGGCAGCACCTTCCCTGATCAGTACAGTGAGAGCGGTATGAGCTCCCATCGTCGCTCCCAGACTTATATAGTGCGGTGACGTCACAGAATTCCGCCGGTCTCTGATTGGCTTCATCTCTGCACATGTCATGCAGGCTATGCCCTTCTTCCTCCCAGAGTTCTTTGCCCCATATAACGCCATGTGCTCGCAGCCATTTTATCAATGAAAAGCACACTTCGTACACCCGAAGTACCGAAAAACTTCGACTTCGTTCAGAACCGAAGTTTTCCTGAAATTCTAAACGAAGTCCACTTCATTAGAATCAATTCGCCCATCTCTACTCATGACGTCATACAGTAAACCCGCATAAAAATGATAGTAATTCCCAATAGTCGCGTCTAAACCGGAACCGGAACGGTCTGTGGGAGTATACATACGATCCCACCGCGTCCAGACCAGAACCGGAAGTATACATGGGGTATCCGTGTTAGAGAGGCGGGAAATTGCGGTTTCGGAACCGGAAGTCATGCAAGCACCATTTTTGGAATCCCCCACATGCGGCGTGAAAAATAAAAAAACCGGAAGCCGGAGACCTGACCTAAACACACCCCCCCAAAATAACACCACAGCAGGGTACCACTGGACAAAGCCACAAGCTTTAAACATAAAAACAAAAACCATAATGTCAAAAAAAAATTCCCTGGTGAGGTAAAGTGCGCAATGTAAAGGTGTATGAGACAAAGTATTAGAAATAAAAAGTTAAATAACCCCTTAAGTTTAAAACAATTTTTTCCCCTAATAAATGTAAAAATACATAAAATGTGAAAAATTTAAAATTTTTTTGCATGTTTTAAAATTATATATTTTTAAAAAAATGAATAAAGTATTTTTATTGCTGTGATTATAAACCTTACAAATTATAAAAATTAATATTAGAAAGTATAAAAAATACGCATAAAATGTTTGCCTATGGAAAAATTACAATTTATAGTTTTTGATCTTATATATAAAAAATTATATTGAAAAATTTATATAAATAAGAAATTATTGTACATATGTGAAGTGTGGTGTAAACTATAAAAATTTATATTTAAGTGAAAAACAATATTAATTAATTATTAATTAATTAATGGTGTATCAATATAAACATAAGTGCTAATACTTGTATAAAGTTATAATAATAATTATATATATACACATAAGTTATACATACACATATTGTATATCAGTGATAAAAAAAATATATATATATTTTTCTGAATACAGGCAGTCCCCGACTTACATCATTCCGACTTACATGCGTCTCCTAGTTAAAAAGGATACTTTTGGGCTGGTGGGATGCGACGCACATTTTCTGGGTACGCCCCATTATAACCCAAGTGCGCATTGCCACAGCGCAGATGAAAAACAGAAATCGAGGTGAAATCTGTTAACAGGGGCACAAATAGCAAAAACAAATGTAAAAAATGTTCCCCGCACTATCCAAAAACCCAAAAAAAAAAAACATTTTTTTGGAGTTTTAAAATTTTAATAAATATACCCCCGTTCCGGTTCATACAAATTCAAAATTAAGAAACAAAAATACAGTTTTCCCTTTCCCCTATGTAACCCGGGGACTGCCTGTATATGATATTCGTGCTACATGATAGAAAACTGCCAGAGGATCTCCAATAATACAAAAAGACCAAAACATAACGACCAAAAAACCAATCGACACCTAAATAATATAAATTAAAAATATAGTTAAAATCATATCAGTAAAATAAATACATCAAAAGCCACATATTACAAAAAAGGAGCAAAGCTAAACACTCATTTAATCCAAGTGGAGCAGTGGTTTGCGACAAATACCCATTCACTTCCTTCGGGAAAAGCCCCTTTTTCCCAACGCCCCCAGAGGGGAAATCGAACCCTTAAAATTTCCCCCAGATCTTTAACAAATCAATCAGCTTGAGTGTGTTGTTCTTTAAAGTGTGGCAATGGGTTTGGGGTGCTCAGTATTCTTATCTTTAGTGCCTATGTTTAGAACGTTTCCCTAACTCTAGTTTCAATTACCGTGGTTAGACCGTTTTATACATAAATCCCCAAGGAATGTGGAAAAAAATAGATTACACCCACAGTATTAGGTAATCGTGTGGAAATTTTAATTTTTGTTTTTTGATGAATTCAAAATCGTCCATAGTTTGTACCGTGGGACGGCGATAAATTGCCAAGGGTTGCATCTCCTTTGGACCTTGTTTAAAAATTAAAATTGCCCGTGGTTTAACTTTCTTAAAGGTGGTGTTAGTTTTTATTGTTAAGTGGTGTTTCGGAAAATATTCCTAATCCATCTACTTTTAAAATATCCCAAAAAAATTTACCCCAATTGATTTTTTCATATGATCAGCTGGAATTTATGAGTTATAAATTTACCTTTGTTTCAGTCTCAGGTTTCTTCTTGGTCTTTAAAAATTTTTCACCCCTGTTTAAAAAATCTTGCTTAGAGAAAGTTTTTTAAATTTGATCAACAGAATACCTTTATCTGAATTTCTAGTTGAAGTTTCCCCACGTCAAAAAATTTCTTTTTAGAAACATCCCCTTTTCAATGCGCAAAATTTGGCCCACAGGTAATTTTAAATACCCAAATTTTTAATGAAAGATTTCTGAAGGGGAGAAAGGAAATTTTTTTGGGAATCTTCCGAAAAAATCAGACTGAATTTTAAATCCATGCCATCCACCAAATTTTGCATCAAAAAACCATTGTTTCACGTCCATTTTTAAAGTGAGTTTACAGTTGAAATTTGAATTAAGCAGTGTAAAAAAACTTTGTAATCCTCTCCTTCTTGCCTATGAACAGAATGTTTCGAGTTCTATACAGAGTTGCCTTTTCAATCTTTACGGATCTGTACGAAGTACATCTTTTCCCAAAAAACCCAAATATAAATTGCCTGCGAGGGGGCAAGGGTGCCCCAAAAGTTTGCAAAGGGTTGTTAAGAAAAAGGAAAAAAAAATTTTTGTTTAAAACAAAATCCAAAGGGTTTTGAAAAAAATAAATTTTTGTTGAGATTGGACTGTTTAAAAAAATTCCTACATGCCGAAACCAATAATGTGTCGGTGCTGTACAAAAAACTAGTCGTGTTACATAAAGATTTAAAATGAAATGTTTTTTTTCCCCCTCATTGGGGATCTTTAATATTCAAAGGTAAAGTTTCGGGAAAGTGGTTTTTAAAAAATGCTCTATAAATTTACGACAGGTTACAACGTACCTTTTATTTAGCAAATGGGTCTTCCTGGAGGGGATGTCATATCCTTGTGTACCTTAGATAAAGTTAGGTTTAGATATTTGTGGATTTTGTACAATCAAATAGGCTCTGTGTCTCAGAAATGATTATATTTTCCACGCCCTGCGAAGAATCGATCTTTTTTTATATTTTGTAGTAGGATTAAGGTAAGTTTTTTGTAACATCGACATTCCTCAACTGTCGAAGTGCTTCCTTTATATGTTTGTGGCCCAATACCTTACCCTTTTTGGGGGGTTTTTTAAACCCCTCTTTTCATTTGTTTAATTGTTTTCAATGTGTCGTTGTTCTTTTGTTTAATTGCCTGCCTAGTTTAAATGGTCTCTTTTCTGGTGAACGCAAAATTCCCAGCCAAACCCGCTTTTTTGTCTAATTGTCTCTGCCTAGTTTTAATTGTACTGTCTTTTCTGGTTAAGACACAGCAATTCCACAGCCAAACCACAGCATTGAATGGGCGACATGTATGTAATCTCGCCTGTCGGGGCGCACTCCTTTCACGCCGGTTTTCCGGCGTAAATTCTCGCGCCTGATTTGTATGTCGGCATGGGGCGCGCTCTATAACATATGTTAAAGTCCGCCGTCGCCTCGCCAGTGTTTGAAGGCGCAGTGCGGAACTTAGGGCGCAGTGCACGGCGCTGCGCTGTATGATTCGTTCGACCGAGGTTAGTGCACTCCAATACATGCAGGGCAAAAAAGGCCGAACAGGTCCTCGCCAGTGTGGGGGAGCAGTGCTGGGGACATGGAGCGCAGGTGCGACGACTTGCGCCTATGATCGCCGCCGTTGTCCCGAGGAGGTGTTTATTGCGCTCATATAAAGCTGGGGGAAAAAGTTTTCCCTGCGCTTTCACGCCAATTGTGTGGGGCAAGTGCGGGGACATGGGCGCAGTGCGGGACTAATGGTGCAGAGGGACTGCGCCGCGAAAATTGTTACCGATGCGTGACTAGTGAGAACAGTGCGAGAAAAGAAATCATTCACATGTCGGATGCGGGTATTGAATCAAATCGCCTTTATAAAGGCGTTCACAATTCTCAGTTAAAAGTGTCTCAAACCTCATATATATAAATGAAATTACACTATAATAAAATCACTTTCCAAATGCTAATTCCAAGTTTTAGGATATTGAAAAATTTCCGGGATAATACAGTGTAATTCAAATTCTGGAAAGCTTATTCTCATTGGTCTGCAGGAACCCGTCATATCAGGAAATAGTAGCGGTACCGTGAACCATTAAACTATGGAGTGAACTATAGACCAAGTGCTAGAATGTCTAAGTGCTGGGACAGTTCAAAATACAGTAAAAAACGTCAGTAAACAGAGCTGATTGCTGAGCGTAGCGGGGGCTTGGCTATCTCGGTTCAATCAGAATGTGGAGCGACAAAGACCATTATTATAGCTCTAAGTGAGAAGTTTTGTTTGTAACAATTCAAATCAAAGGCGGAGGACAGTTCAAATATACAGTAAAAATTGCAGAAAAGTAGAAATAGAGCGTGATTGGCTGAGCTAGCGGTGGTCTTGGCTATTCCCTAGGCCAATCAGAGCGTGAGTTACTTCTCCCATTTGTGTCTATGGATGGATCGGCGCAATTGCAATTCGTCGGCGCTCTGCGCCTGTGCGGCATGGAGTAATGATAAAAACTAATTTTTATTAAGTGTAAAACATTATCAGATTAAAGCGCTTGAAAGACTCTTTCTCTAAAATTACAAGCAGTTATAATCACGTTTACAACTGGATTTTTATTGCATTTAATTATTTTTTTTTCTTTTCCCCATATTATTATTCATTTTATATACACATTGGGAATCAACTTCTGTGAGTCTTATTGTGCATTTGATGTTTCGGCTCCATTGTACAGTTTTATTTCAGAGTATTGCATTTAGGAAAACCCATAGGAGCGTCGCTCTGCTCTCCCATTGGTCCAAAATAATCGGCCTTTTGTGTGACTTAGCCAATAACCACAAACAGAGCTCGCTCTGCATTTTCTTATTCCCGCATAGGAAAGACTCTATGATATATAGTAGCTCGCGCGTCTGATGTGGCTAAGTTGGTACGAGCCCCGTCCGCTTCTCAACCAATCAGCACTGCTTTTCTTGCTTTTTACTGTAGATTTTTGAACTGTCCCGCCTCTCTCTTTTGAATCATGATTGGTCAATATTTTCCATAGGTATAATGGGTCCCTGTCACTGTACTATCTGATTGTGGTCAATGTTCCTCCCATAGGTTTAGAATGGGCCACTGCCGCTCCTTATTCTGATTGGACTGGTTTATGATACCGACCAATCAGAATATGCTTAAACTATTTGAGATTTCTGTATTTTCCCGGTAATTCTCATGTCTATTGCAATTCCTTATAGCAAGCGTCCGGGTTGCGACGACAGCTGGAGGACAAACGCGTTGTTAGGGATTTTAAACTGATTTTTGTTTGTGAGGAAGGTTCAGCTGTTTGATCTGATTAATGTTTGACACTTAATAAAAAATGAGTTTTTTTTGTTATTCATACTCATTGCCGCACGGAGCGAGCGACCGAGATAGCATTGCGCCGATCTCTCCATAGACACAATGGGAGAAGTAGCTAGCGCTCCTGATGTGTGGCGTGGGATAGCCAAACCCTCCCGCTAGTAGCTCAGCGCCAATCAGGCTCTTTTCAGGCATTTTTACTGATTTCTGAACTGTTCCCGCCTTTTGATTTTGATGGTTTCAAACTTCTTGCCATAGGTGCTAGTGTGGGGTCCTGTTTCGCTCCTATTCTGATTGGCCGAGACAGCCAGAAGCCGCCCCGCTTGCTGCAGCCAATCAGTCTTTTCTGATTTGTTTTTTACTCTGTATTTTGAACTTGTTCCGCCTTTAATTCTGATTGGTCAATGTGTGTGCTCCATAGGTTTTAATGGTTGTCACTGTCGCTTTCCCTATTCTGATTTGGAAGTTTCTGCAGGCCAATCAGAAATGTAGTCTTTTCAGAATTTGAATATTATGTATTTCCCGGCAATTTTCCAATATCCTATGTGTTCTTGATATCTTGCCCTGCCACCGCTCTCGCTAGCCATCTGTTGGCAATCCGTGATCTTTTTTCGTTATTCATTTGGTATTTCCAAGTTTTGCCCCTCGGTTGGTTTGAGCTCTGTTTTCTGTAGAATGTTTTCAGCCTTTTATAAAGGAGGATTTTTTGGAATCATTAATCCTCTGTCTGCACGGTGCTCTGAGCTGCACACAAAATTTCTCTTGCGATTCTTTCTGTATGCTTCCTCGCATTTGTTACGTTCTTGCTTTATTTCGGCCGCCGCCTCGGAGCTTTTAGACCTAAATTAAAATAGGTCTGTCATGTCGGGAGCTGCAGAGCGCTGCATTGCGACGTGCTTTGTCGAGCCAGGCGATGTACATGCCTCGAGGCGATTGCGAGCGCTCAGCGTCCCGCTACCGTGGAACGCTACACCGCGCCCTCGCACTGAGTTCATTGCACGCCACTTCGTGGGGGGCGCAGCTGAAAGTTGTTGCGGAAGAACGCCTGACGACCCTACAACTGCGTCCCTGCCTGTACCGACAGGGGGAGTCGGGCCGGGAGCGCAGCTTACTCCAAAAAACTTCATACATGTTCACGCCTATATGTCGCTAATTGTCTCTGCTAGTTTAAATGGTACGTCTTTTCTGGTGTGAACAGCGCAATCCCAGCAAACGCACAGCATTGAGATATGTCTGTAATTGTCTCTGCTACTGTAGCTTCAAATTGTAAGGCTTTTTCTGCTGTTACAGCATTTCTCCCAGCGCCTCAAAACCACGCGCTATATATGTCTAATTGTTCTGCTCTAGTTAAATGGTAGTCTTTTCTGGTGTAACCATCAATTCACTGTGCCAAACTCACAGCATTATATATAGACATATAATGCTGTGGTTTGGCTGGGAATTGCTGTTAAACAGAAAAGACGTACATTTAAAATAGGCAGAGTACAATTGTCTATGCATAGCTTTAATTGTACATCGTTCTGTATGAACAGGCAATTTCCCAGCCAAACCACGCACGATTATAGGTTGATTGTCTACGTGCCTAGTTTGAAATGGATATGTTTTTTATGTCTAGATATTTTGCCAGCTTGTCTTCCATGTGAAATTTATCCTGTGTTTAATTTATGTCAGCAATTATCTCAGATATTCCTTGAAGTGTCTGCTTTTGCAGAAGCTGAGTTTTAGCTGCCACCATTTTACGACACATGTAATGCCCTAATGCCTCATTTTAAATCATCATAGTTGAGTAATAAAAGTGCAGACGCTACGGTCTGTGGACTGAGTGTCTGAGGGCCATATTTCACTTGCAGATTTCGAAAGTGTCATTTTAGAAGTGACAATCCTCAGAAATATCCAGAAATGAGCACAGAAGTGTGAGCTATAAAAAAAAATAAGATACAGAAAAAAAAAAAAAACGTTGGGACAGCTGGGCCTCTTGCATTTGTAAGTAGCTGCACTTCCGCTCGCATAACTCCTTGTAATTTAACCATGCTTCGCTATTATTACTATCTCAACTTGCTAGCTATCTGCTCTATTTCTTTACCACCCTGTCTTGCCCTCTGACAAATTTTTATCCCTATATAGCTCCGCTATAGCCTTCCCTCACCTATGTACTCAGATAACCAACTCACGATATTTTTGCACTATTTCAACCACCCCAACATCCAGCTCACATATTACTGCACAAAGACACCTACTCATATTCACTCACTGAGAGAACATCTGGCTGTCTCTTTGTCATTCTCCTGCCTTCTTGCTGCGGGGAATGTCTCTCATAAACCACCCGGATCCACCCTCCTTCATCTTGCTCATCCCACCTCCTCCTTCCATAGAACCCTGCTACTGCTTGCTATGCGCGTTGTAAGTATGTTTGCGGACCCATTTTTAACTTTGTGCATGTGGTGTGAACGCAGCCGTGATGCCGTCATGCAACAAAAAATTTCACTGACTCTTCATGACTTTCTCTCTACACTCCCTCAAGTTTCTTTCATTGCTAACCTTCGCTTTTGTCTTGGCCTCTCGCAGTTTACTGATCTCCAACACCAAAAGGATGGGAACTCTCTGGATCTGGCGGTCTTCTGTCGCTAATTGTCTTTTCTCTGTCTAATTTCTAATTCATCTTAATTCTCCTTATTGCTCTTCTGGACCACAACCTTATCTCCTTCATCTATCCACTCATTTCTAAGCACTTCTCTGGACAAACCTACTCACGCCACACATTCCTCGAAATATTCGCTCCATTAATACTTCAGGAATCCCAGTTCACATACAGTCCTCACTGTCCCCCAATCTCCTCCCTCTCGCCCTTGTCCTGACACATGGCTTGTCAAAACGTGTACAATGAAACTTCTCCTCAACCACCCTTGCGACATGTTGGCACGCCACTAAGACACCGCACCCACAGAGTCAGAAAGCAGCCGCAGCCTTGGCACACACTTCAGACTCGCCATCTGCAGCGCTTGTTCCAGGGTCGTGCCTGAGACCGGCCTGTGGAGCAAAGTCGGAAGCTACTGAAGACTTTCTCCATACAAATTTCATGCACCAGTAATAGACCATCTCTAGCCCTCATTGTGCAAACCAAAAAATATTTCGCACCTCCTCAGTCTCAACACTAGACACACGAACCCGCGCAAAAACGCTCTCTTGAACACTTCCACTCCCTCCTAAGTGCCTAGCGCCTCAGAGGCCCAGTTACTGACCTCTGTGCTGAAGACTGGCCACTCACTTCAAAGAGAGAAAATTGAAAAACATATCCGAGGTAAACAATTACTCAGTCCCAAGTAAATACCCATGTTCACCATCCCTCCCGCAATTCCTTTAATATACTTCTCAGCCCTTGACCCGACGACAGAGGCAGAAGTGTCCAGGTTTGTTAATGTGTTGCACGCCCTGCTCACCACCTGCTCTACTTATCCCCATTCCCTCCACTTCGTCCAGTGCTATTTCTTAACACTGTCTCTCTCACCTTACTGCAACTCTGTACCTCTCTCTCTCTCCACTGGGATCTTTCATCTTCCTTTTCAAGAACGCCATTATTAGAACCCTTTACTAAAAAAGCCCTCTCTGGACCCTCCTGTGCTGCTAACTACCGGCACCAGTTCTAACCTAACCTTCATCTCTAAACTCTGAACGCTCTGGTTCTCCTCTGCCTAATCTGCTATCTCGCTACTGAACTATCTTCTTGGACTCTCGGCAATCAGTTTCCACACACCATTCACTCACGTGAAACTGCCTTATTTAAAGTCTCAAATGACCTCCTAACAGCAAAATCTCGAGGGTAACTACTACCGCTTTGCCTGCTTTCTCTTGGATCTTCGCAGCGTTTGACATGTCGGTATCACAGACCTTCTCCTCAGCATGCTCTGATGTGCCATTGGCCTCCAGGACATGCTCTCGGCTTGGTTCTCATCTTACCTGTGCTGATCGCTTTCCTTCACGTGTCTCTGTTCTGGTTTATTCTCCTCTACTCTCCCTCTTGCTGTTGGAGTTCCTCAGGGGATCAGTTCTAGGTCCTCTCCTCGTTTCATGTACACAGCCCCCATTGGGACAAAACATTCAGTAGATTGTGGCTTCCAGTACCATCTCTATGTGCATGACACCCAATTCTACACCTTCCTCACGTGACATCAATCCAGCCCCTGCACAAAACACCAGTGACTGTCTGGCCGCTGTCTCTGATATCCTGTCCTCTTTCCATCTGAAACTAAAACCTCACTAAGGAACTGAACTTCTAGTCCTTTCGACCATCTACGCTAACCAACCCCGCCCTGCTTATTTCTGTTTCTGTTGTGGTTGACCACATTTCTCATAGGCAGAAGGTCCCGCTGTGTGTAGGGGTTATTTATTAGATTCTGATCTGACCTTCACCCCTATATCCAATCCCTTGCCCGATCCTTGCGCACCTGCACTCAAGACATCTACAGATCTCTGTCCGTTTCTCACTCGTGGGAGAACAACTAGATAAACTCTCATCTACTTGCTCTTATTCATTCTCGACGCTTGGCTATGTAACTCCTGTGTCTTATCGTCTCCCTCTCTGCAAAACTCTCCCTTTTCAATACGTTCCTTGAATGCAGCAGCCAGGCTTCATCTTTCTCTCCAGCGCTTACTTACTAGAGCCTCAACCTTGTCAGCACGGACCACTGTGTTGCCCATTCAGTTACACGGGATACAGTGTATAAATAAGCTATTCCTTCACTCCATTAGAAACGCTCTCCACTCAATGCTGCCCCCCCCCTTTCATCTCCTCCCTAGTGTCTTGCTCTACCACCCGACCCCTCCTCGCTATGTCTTCTGCTGCTGATATCAGTTACCCTCATCAATCATCCGAAACTCCCATGCCGTCTCCAAGATTTCACACGTGCACGCACCGTATTCTCTGGATATATGCCTACCGCGGGAGTTCAGGCGCATTCACAACGCCTCATATTTTAAGGAGGCCTGGAAATGACATCTTCTCAGCCTGGCCCTACCAAGAGCCCTAATACTATCACACACAATTTGTTACTCACCTACATAGGGCGACCATACACACGGCACTTATCTGTATTTAGATGTACTGTCAGGGTGGCAAGGTCATCCAATTTCTTCATGGTAAACCACCGCCCCTTATTTATGAAACAAAGATGGACCATTGTAAAAATTGGCCACATTCTATGCCGGTATGTTTCTACCCATACACCTAATAGATTGTAAAGCTATCACGAGCAGGGCTCTCGCACATCCTTGTTGTCTTCATTTGTAGAAGTACTTTTTAATGTGTAATGTCTGTACGTTTAACCCTTGATTTGTTAAAGTGCTGCGGACTATGTTGGTGCTAGTATTAATAAAGATTATTATTACTGATTATTAGTATTTATTATTAGTATTATTTTGTACAGGTTATCAACATATGTGTGAGGGTTTAATTTTTTACACATTCATCCGTGACAGAGTTTCACAAATAACTTTACATTCTGTGGAAAAAGAGAAATCAGGTGGGAATTTCTTTGCGCACGAGGAATCCATAAGTTTTGGTGTTTATCTTTACCAGGATATTCACTAACTTCTTATCCATCAATATTTGAGTGGAGATAATGCTTCTTGTTCTATCGCTGGTGTAGCGAAAATTATAAACGCGTTTCGCATAGAAATCGTTGCAGGACCTATTTGCGTGCAAATAAATGTAGTATTCCTTCACTGCTGTAAAATAATTAAATGGGTCTGTGGGTGGTACATAAGCTGGGTGTGAGAACACAAACGGCTTTCTGGTTTTGATCGTTCAAGCAACGCTAGTGGGTATTCCAAGATGGCGCTCGCTAGGTCGTGAGGTGTACAGTACATTCGACATTCCTGCATCTCTCTACCATCGTGATACTCCGCATGTAATACTTACGGATTGGTCTGGAAACTGGGTATCTTGGATCATCATAGTATACTTTTTCTCCGCGGACAGTTCTGGTTCCAGCGTTTGTAGGAACGCGATGTTATGGAGAAATTACTATCATTTTTATGCGGGTTTACGTAGTCCTATGGGGGGTTTTATTTTTATTTTTTGGGTATATGGTTTGCATGTAGTTTGTGGTGTATGATCTCCTCTATATCATTGTAATTTTATAGTATGCTGTGTCATGTGATATGTTAATTTTTGTTCTGTCATGTGATTTGTATATTGGCATGTGATATGTTAATGTGTATGATTAGTGTTGAGCGATTATTATCGACAAAGTTGAAATCGGCACGGTTTTTATGTTGATCAGAGTTTTTAGATCACGAGATAATTTAGGTTAAAATCTGTGCATAATCTATTAATATCGTGCCATTTTCGCCGCTTCCTGTCATTTTGGCAGCCAGCAAATCAGCTTAGAGAATAGAGCAGGGTGAGCTGTGTGTGCGACGTCATGACTGGGATGTGTATGGTTGCGATTGGCTGGAAAAATCACATGACCTCGTTTTACATAGAACAGCTCTTCCTGTTCATGATCAGGGTGTGTCAGTATCTCAAAGGAGTAGGGCGTGCACTCTGCCTCTGTGCAAACAGCTCAGCGAAATTATTCTATTTGTTCACAGAGACAGCTATACTTTTAGCTGTGATCCTTAGACTTAGGTAGATCAAGATTTCCCAGTTTTAGGTAGTCAGGCTGAGAATTTTAAAGGAGCATCTACCGCTGTAAAGTCACAGGGGGAGCACCCAGACTTAGTGTAGACATTGCATTGCAATAGCTTTATTATTAACAGTTTTCTATTGAACTATTACTTGGATGTTGGGCGGCCTGAACTTATATTAGGATACAGATCTTTTCTAGTAACTGCAGGTCTATTTGTTAGGTGCAAAAACTCCACTTTTATTATCCGTATACATTTCAGATACATGTTTTTTTCACTTTTGGTCAGTCAAGCTTTGTTGATAGAGGTACCTTGCAGTTAAATTTGAATCCAGCAATTTTGTAGTCACCACAGGTGTATTGATAGGTGCCAAAAAATACCTTTTATTATCCGTATACATTTCAGATACGTGTTTTTTTCACTTTTTGTCAGTCAAGCTGGATCTCCGTGTTAACAGATGGCTGACGGCAGCACTGGCTCTCACCGTTAGGGGCAATCAGGAGAGCTTCAAATTTCTCTAAAAATCTTTTTTGAAAAAAGGTGTTTTCTGTGAGGTTAAGTAGTGTCAAAAAGGGCTCCAGGGCTGGACACAAATTGCACAATTTTTAGGCTTAAAATTTTCTGGGGCTGGATCACTATGGAGTTGCATCATTTGATCCCAGGGTGTCTGTCCCTAATCACTGAAGAAGTATTTGGAGGAAAAAATGAAACCATTGAATTGATTGGTTGAATCACTCTCAGAAGCCAGGAGGACAAATGTCTTCTCAACTAAGAAGTGTTTTGGGGATGATTAGGACATTTTTATTACTTATGGGGTGTGGACGAATTAACACATCTACACGTTTTAAAAAATACCTTTAAAACTGCAGGGAGGGGGGTTGTTGTATTTTTATCACACATGAAAAAAAAGCAAAATGATAATAATGTAAAACTATAAATAAAACTTCCCTGAATAAATTCTGTAAACAAATGTCAGTTACCAAAAAATATACTAAATGACAGTCACTGTACAGAATAGCATAGTGCCACTTTGTAATCTGTGGGTCAAACAGGTTTAGGGGTCATTCTGCGGTACAGGACAGATATAGTCAATGTCCAGTGAAACTAAAATGGTGGTTGAAAGACTCCTTTTTCCGGCACTTTTTAAATCTGGGGGTCATGCAGGTTTGGGGCTCATGCTGTGGCCCAGGACAGGTATAGTCAATGTCCAGTGAAACTAAAATGGTGGTTGAAAGACTCCTTTTTCCGGCACTTTTTAATCTGTTGGTCAGACAGGTTTAATGGTCATTCTGCGGTACAGGACAGATATAGTCAATGTCCAGTGAAACTAAAATGGTGGTTGAAAGACTCCTTTTTCCGGCACTTTTTAAATGTGGGGGTCATGCAGGTTTGGGGCTCATGCTGTGGCCCAGGACAGGTATAGTCAATGTCCAGTGAAACTAAAATGGTGGTTGAAAGACTCCTTTTTGCGGCACTTTTTAAATCTGGGGGTCATGCAGGTTTGGGGCTCATGCTGTGGCCCAGGACAGGTATAGTCAATGTCCAGTGAAACTAAAATGGTGGTTCAAAGACTCCTTTTCCCAGCACTTTTTAATCTGTGGGTCAGACAGGTTTAATGGTCATTCTGCGGTACAGGACAGATATAGTCAATGTCCAGTTCAACTAAAATGGTGGTTGAAAGACTCCTTTTTCCAGCACTTTTTAAATCTGGGGGTCATGCAGGTTTGGGGCTCATGCTGCGTTCCAGGACAGGGATATTCAATGTCCAGTTCAAGTAAAATGATGGTTCAAATCATACTGCCTTCTGGCACTTTTTAATTTGTGGGTGATGCAGGTTTAAGGGTCATGCTGTGGTACAAGACAGGGATAGTGAATGGTCTGTGATTTTTTTTCTGTGGCTTTTATAACCTAAGTGTGTTGCCTAAGATGTAGCAGGTATCCATTTGACTGTTGTGGATGTTAATTCCAGCTTCTCCAGCCCTGTTTGGGTGTAAGAATGAAGGTGTTGTTGCTCTCCCATAGACTTTAATGGTGATCGGCGATAATCTATTATCGACTATCGAAAATCGTCTTGATAATTGCCGATACCGACTATCGACCCGATGACGATAGTCAACGTAATCGCTCATCACTATGTATGATGTCATGAGTTATTAGCATAAGGTCATGTGATACATGCTTATTGGTTCATTTATATGCCTGTCATCTTCTTTGTGATTATGATTGGACCAAAGTTTATATATATATATATTATATATATATATATATATATATATATATATATATATATATTATATATATATATATATATATATACACACGTGTTCACAGCTGTGTTATTCCCCCTTGAGGAAGCGTTTGAGCGATGGGGTTTGCCTCCTCTCCACACGTGGGTGGCTAGTTTGCTAAGTATGTTTGATATTGCAATGGCATTAATAACATGTTTGTACTTCTTTGACTAAATGTATTTTCTTCAGCTTATTTACTCATAGATGGTGGAGAGTAGTAGCCTCTTTCTGTTGGGTGGTTTGTGTATATTGTATTTATTTTTTGTTAGGTTTTTATTCTTTCACTGATATTGTTTTGTATTATTTGGTGTAATAAAGATTTATTTGATTTTTCCATAAGGATGTTTTTGGTTATTTGTTTGTTATTTACCTTATGGTTTCAATATTGGTTGCCTGGTCTTTTGTAGACTTATTTTATACAATGAACCGTAAGTGTCCTTCTTTGACTTTCTAAAAAAATTGGGATGCATGTGTGCAGGCGTGGTTAAAGGCGTGTTCTTGTGTGATGTCATTTGTTTAGGTGTGGTTATTTCTTTCCTGTATTTTTACAGACGTATCCATTATCATGGATTTACGGGCTCGCAAAGCGGTTTGGATGTCACAATTAGACTCCATTTTCAATGATACACTTCCACCCAAGGATGATGGGAATACAAAAGCCATGTTGGAGCTCAAGAAACAAATTAATGATTTGACTCATAAACAAATGAAAATATGGTGGAACAGAAGCTCACTTGGCAAGTATATCACCAAACAATTGATCCTCTGAGGTTTGCGTGTGCAGATTGTCCCGTCGTATGGGAATGACAATGAGGTTTTTTATTCTAAATGGAAGGAAATTTGTAACAAGTGCTCTCTATCCCTTATGCAATTAATTATTGGTTATAATGGGGAGATATTGGAGGATGTGACTAACAGCTGGACACAACTAAAGCTCAATTGTTGGGTAATATGTCGAAAGTGGATTTTGATACGTTTTACAAGGAAATTGATGAAAAATCGATTAAGTGGGAAAAAGATTAAAGATGTGAAAACAAGAAAATTTCAAAGAGAGAGGGGACACATCTACAAATGGCAAAAAGATGGTATAAGGACAAGATATAGGTCTACATCTATGTCATCACAGGTGTCCACAGGTGGTGACTCGTTAACATCACAATCATATGGTGACAAAGGTACCCGAAAATATTCAAAGAGGAAAGCCGACAGTCAAAAACGTACTGCCAATAACAAGAGACGTCCATTGGAAAATAGTGAGGTGAGTCAACTGAGGATTATTAATTTGTCGGATAAGGTATTGCCCACATCACAAATGGAAGTGTTGGTTTTGGGTTTCACGTTTGTACCCACATACCATTTTAATTTATTTACAGCAGTGAAGGATCTACATTTATTTGCATGCAAATTGGTCCTGAAAAGATTGCATTCGAAACGGAATGTGGATTTTCCTACAGCGAGAGAACAAGAAGCATTATCTAAACTTCAAATGTTGATTGATGAAGAAGTAATTGATGATCCTGGTAAGTTTTTTAAATCTGTGATTCCCTCTTCTAAGAAATTTCCACCAATTTCTCTTTTTCCACATATTGAGTTATTTGTGAAACTTGTCACGGATGAATTTAAGAAAATTAAACCTCACACATATGTGGATAACTGTACAAAAGAACAACGTACAGCATTGAAGCAACCTAAACTAATGAAAATGTGGTAAAAACCCTCAGATAAAGGGGGAAAATGTTGTACTCTGGCCCACAAAATTATATGAAAGAGAAGCACTTTGTCAGTTGAGGAATATCGAGTGCTATAAAAAACTCACCTTTTACCTTAAGATCGATTCTTTGCAGGGCAGTGGATAGTAGTATCATTTCTGAGACACAGATGTCCTATTTGATTGTACAAAATCCACAAATATCTACACTTTGCTTGTTACCTAAGGTACACAAGGAGACGACTTCCCCTCCAGGAAGACGCATTGTCTCAAGTCAAGGTAGCATGTGTGAACCTGTCTGTAAATTTCTAGAGCATTTCTTGCACCCATTGGTTGAAGCATTACCATCTTATATCAAAGATACCAATGAGATGTTGCGAAAAGTGGAACATGTTCAGTTAGAGTATGACATGATTATAGTAACAGCTGACGTGGAGTCTTTGTACACGTCTATTCGACACAGTGATGGGATTTCGGCATGTAGGAGTTTTCTACACATGTCCGATCTCAACAAAGATTTATGTGATTTGATTGTTGAACTCTTGGATTTTGTTTTGAAACATAATTTTTTTTTCTTTTTCGTGAAACTATTTATTTGCAGCTTCAGGGTACAGCGATGGGGGCAGCCTGTGTCCCCTCATGTGCCAAGTTATTTTTAGGCTTTTGGGAAAGATGTATCTTCTGTACAGATCCTGTAAATTTGATTGAGAAAGTGCAACTCTGTATTAGATACATCGACAACATTCTGTTCATATGGCAAGGAAGTGTAGAGGACTTACAAAGTTTTATACACTTGCTTAATTCAAATTACATCAATGTGAAACTCACTTTTAAATATGGACGTGACACAAAGGATTTTTTGGATGTTCAATTTCAGGTGGATGGACATGGATTTATTCAGTCTGATTTATTCAGGAAGAAGACTTCCACAAATTCCTTTCTCCATGCAGACTCATGTCATCCTAAGAACTTGATACATAACATACCTGTGGGCCAATATTTGCACATTCGACGGATATGTTCTACAAAATAATTTTTTGAATGTAGGGCGGAGGAACTTCACACTAGATAGAGGGTATTCTGGGGATGCTATTCAAAAAGCTTACTCTAGAGCAAGATTGTCAAACAGGGATGAATTATTAAAGACCAAGAAGAAACCTGAGACTGAATCAAAGGTAAGATTTATAACTACATATAACTCGAGTTGGTACCAGATGAGAATATCTATGGCCAAATTTTGTGATATTTTACAAAGTGATGATGGATTACGAGAGTATTTACCGGAGACACCATCGGTAACGTATAGAAGATCTGCTAATCTACGTGACCTTTTAGTAAGAAGTTACCATCGGGGCAATCGGTTAGATTGTTTTAATACTAAGGGTCCGAAATGGGGATGCAAGCCCTGTGGCAAGTGTATCGCCTGTCCTACAGTACAATCTATGGACGTATTCTGGAATTCATCAAAAAACAAAGAGTATAAAATTACTCACACGATTACCTGTAATACTGTGGGTGTAATCTATTTTGCCACATGTCCTTGCGACTTGATTTATATCGGTCTAACCACGTGTGAATTGAAACGTAGAAATAGGGAACACGTTCTAAACATTATGGCAGCTAAAGATGAAGAAGTACTGATGCACCTTAAACCCATTGCCAGGCACTTAAAAGAAAAGCACGACTGCAACGCTGATTTGTTAAAGATCTGGGGAATTGATAGGGTTCTGATTTCCCCTCGTGGGGGCGATTGAAAGAAGGTTCTTGCCCAGAAGGAAGTGAGATGGATATTTGATCTGCAAACCACTGTTCCATTTGCTCCTTTTTTGTAATAAATGGCTTTTGATGTATTTATTTTACTGATATGATTTCACCTATATTTTTAATTTATATTTTTTAGGTGTCGATTGGTTTTTTGGTCATTATGTTTTGGTCTTTTTGTATTATTGGAGATCCTCTGGCAGTATTCTATCATGCAGCACGCATATCATATATTCAGAAATATATGTATATATATATATTTTTTTTTATCACTGATGTACAATATGTGTATGTATAACTAATGTGTACATATATAATTATTTTTATAACTTTATACAAGTATATTGATACACCATTATTAATTAATAATATTTTTTTCACTTAAATATATATATTTTTATAGGTTTACACTCACAGCTATCACATATGTACATATGATTTCTTATTTATATATTTTTGCAATATATGTTTTAATATATAAGATCAAATGAGGCATATGAAATTGTATATTTTTCACATAGGCATAACATTGTTATGCTGTATTTTCATACTTTCTAATATTATGTATATATATTTGTATAGGTTTATAATCACAGCAATAATAAATACTTTATTCATTTTTATATATATATAATTTAAATCATGCATAAAAAATGAAATTATTCACATTGGTATAGTATTTTTACATGTTATATTAGGGGTAATAATATTTGTTTTAATACTTGAAGGTGTTATTTAACTTTTTATATCTAATATCTTTGTCTCATACACCTTTTATCATTGCGCACTTTCACCTCACTCATGGAATTTTCTTGCACATTATGGTTTTTGTTTTTATGTTTAAAGCTGCTGTGGTGTTATTTAGGGAAGGTGTGTTTAGGTCGGGTCTCCGGCTTCCGGTTTTGATTGTTCTGCGCCGCATCTGGGTATTCCAAGATGGCACTTGCATAACTTCCGGTTCCGGTATACGTGACATTCCTGCATCTCTATTCACGTGATACTCCCATGTATACTTCTGGTTCTTGTCTGGACGCGGTGGAATCCTATGTATTCTCCCGCGGACAGTTCCGGTTCCGGTTTAGACGCGACTATTGGGTGTATGTGGTGTATGATCTCCTCTATATCATTGTAATTTTATAGTATGTTGTGTCATGTGATATGTTAATTTTTGTTGTTTCATGTGATTTGTTTATTGGCATGTGATATGTTAATTTGTATGACATCATGAGTTATTAGCATAAGTTAATGTGATACATGCTTATTGGTTCATTTATATGCATGTCATTTTCTTTGTGATGTGATTGGACCAAAGTTTCTATATATATGTATATGTGTTCCCATCTGTGTTATTCCCCTTGAGGAAGCGTTTGAGGGAAACGTGCGTCGGGGTTTGGCTTCTCTCCACACGTGGGTGGCCAGTTGGCTAAGTATGTTTTATAAATGCAATAGCATTTATAACATGTTTGTACTTCTTTGCCTAAATGTATTTTCTTCAGCTTATTTACTCATAGATGGTGGTGAAACATGGTGGTGGCAGAATCATGCTATGGGGGTGTTTTTGAGCTGCAGGGACCGGACGACTGGTTGCAATTGAAGGAAATATGAATGCGGCCAAGTACAGAGATATCCTGGATGAAAACCCTTCCAGAGTGCTCTGGACCTCAGACTAGGCCGAAGGTTCATCTTCCAACAAGACAATGACGATAAGCACACAGCTAAAATAACAAAGCAGTAGCTTCAGAACAACTCTGTGACCATACTTGACTGGCCCAGCCAGAGCCCTGACCTAAACCCAATTGAGCATCTCTGAAGAGACTTAAAAAAGGCTGTCCACCAACGTTCATCATCCAACCTGAGGGAACTGGAGAGGATCTGCAAGGAAGAATGACAGAGGATCCCCAAATCCAGGTGTGAAAAACTTGTTGCATCATTCCCAAGAAGACTCGTGTACTAGCTCAAAATGGAGCTTCTACTCAATACTGAGCAAAGGGTATGAATACTTATGACCATGTGTTATTTCAGTTTTTCTTGTTTAATAAATTTGCAAAAATATCTACATTTCTTTTTTGTTCCTTTCAAGATGGGATGCAGAGTGTATATTAATCAGCAAAAAAATTAACTTTTTTCATCTTACCAAATGGCTGCAAAGAAACAAGAGTGAAAAATATAAAGGGGTCTGAATATTTTCCGTACCCACTATATTCTTGAATTGGTTTTTATTAAAATATTATCATAAAAATCATTGGAATATAGATATTTTCAGGATCCCATTGCATCCAGTGATGACATTTTAAGCAAGTTGTTATCTAATATACAGTTAGAAAGCAATCAGATACTTTTTAAAACAATATAGTCAGTCTATTGATGCAAATTTATTTCCCAAATGAAAAAGAGGGACATTCAAAGAGCCAAGAGGGACAAAGTGACAGGGGTACAAAAAAGGGACTGTCCCTCCAAAATACGGACACTTGGGAGGTATGGCAATACAACAAAAATCATAATTGTTTGTGTATCTAGCTTCTGTACAGAACTGTGTGTCTCAGTGATTACAGCCTACAGATAATCACTGCATGTAATCATATTCTGCAATCTTTTTATATTGCAGTCTCCTTTCCTCTGTTTGCGATATTACTGTCTGAATGGTCAAACTTATATTGGGCAATAAATTTTGGGACATGTTGTTGCTATTATTTATTTTAAAGCACCAGAAAAGAAAGAAAGTCTTACATCTAGATAGTTTTCATACATGTCGCCATAAATTACTAACTGCTGCAGAGGGAGAGAGGATCCTGCCAGCAATGGCTTACAATTAGAGATGGGTGAATTTCTCAAAAATTCGATTCGGTCACTTCGCCGAATTTTCCGATAAAATTAGTTTCGGTCTGAATTACTTCGGCACGAATCGCGTTAAAAAACAGCTATTTCCTGGCTTCACAGAGCCTGCAGGATGCTGTAGAACATTGTGCCATGCTGAAATATGCAGAGGGAGCTTGGTGTGGTCTTCATACAATGTTGTGTTTTAGTATGACACGCACATGACTGCTGCCGCTCTTAGAATCGCTTCACTATAAAATTCCCTGGGCACTTAAGAGGGCAAAACTGACCAAAAAACTCAAGCGGGAATGTAGCCTAATAAAGTCATGCTAGCGAAAGCTGGAAAAAAACAAGCTGAGAGCTCAGGTGGCAACATTAGTGATAGAGTGTGGAGGTGACGGCGGCAGCCACAGCAGCAGCATGAGGTCAGAGAGTGGCACAATGACATTCTGGAGGTGGCAAAACAGTAGTAGGCCACAGAGTGGCACAATCACACAGTGTGGAGGTCATGACAGCAGCAGCATGAGGTCAGAGAGTGGAACAATGACATTCTGGAGGTGGCAAAACAGTAGTAGGCCACAGAGTGGCACAATCACACAGTGTGGAGGTCACGACAGCAGCAGCATGAGGTCAGGCAGTGGCACAATGACATTCTGGAGGTGGCAAAACAGTAGTAGGCCACAGAGTGGCACAATCACACAGTGTGGAGGTCACGACAGCAGCAGCAGCATGAGGTCAGGCAGTGGCACAATGACATTCTGGAGGTGGCAAAACAGTAGTAGGCCACAGAGTGGCACAATGACACAGTGTGGAGGTCACGACAGCAGCAGCATGAGGTCAGGCAGTGGCACAATGACATTCTGGAGGTGGCAAAACAGTAGTAGGCCACAGAGTGGCACAATCACACAGTGTGGAGGGCACGGTAGCAGCAGCATGAGGTCAAGCAGTGGCACAATGACATTCTGGAGGTGGCAAAACAGTAGTAGGCCACAGAGTGGCACAATGACAGAGATTTGAGGTGACGGCGGCAGGGTGAGGCAAGGCACAAGCAGTGAGGTCAGAGAGTGGCACAATGACACAGTGTGGAGGTGACCGCAGCAGCAGCAGTATGAGGTCAGAGAGTGGCACAATAACACAGTGTGTAGGTGACCGCAGCAGCATGAGGTCAGAGAGTGGCACAATGACATAGTTTGGATGTCACGGCACCAGCAACAGCAGCAGCAGCATGAGGTCATAGAGTGGCACAATGACAGAGTGTTGAGGTGGGTGACAATACCAGTCCCTGGTAAAGATGGTGGTAGGCAGAGGTAGAAACTGTCAGCAGATGTGTGGCATCAGGCGATTGGCGGCATCAGAATAGTGGCTGAGGCAGGTAGTTTGAACCCAGACTGACGCCTAAGGCATTGGTGTGTGGAAATCCTGGCCGATCCACGCCTGATTCATCTTGACAAAGGTCAGTCGTTCCACACTTCCCGTGGACAAGCGTGTTCTCCTTGGGGTAACGATGGCCCCGCCGCACTGAACACCGCTCTGATGCCACACTACTGGCCGGGCAGGACAGCTTCTCCACTGCAAACTCGGCAAGTTCGGCCACACATCCAGTTTTGGCTGCCCAGTAGTCCAGCGATCTTCTAACTGGGTGGCAGAGTGCTTTCCAAGTAGGCCACCACCTGTTGGTTCAGGTCTGCTCCAGGTCCTGCCGCTGCTCTGCTGGCGACTGCCCTCCTCACTAGGCGGTGAAGGAAGCTGCTCATCAGTAACTCCAGACTTAGGTTGCTGCTGATGGAGCTGGTACTGCTTCTACCTCCCACCTTCCCCACAGCAGCCTGCAGTGTACGTGAGTGCTGAGGAACCCCCCAGTCAGACCTGTCAGAGGAGGGACAATGCCGCACATAGGCAGTGGCCAACTGACTGCGGAGGATTTCTCTATAGTATTTGTGTTTGTCCTCGCTCTCAGCAGCTGGGAAAAAGGCTCACATTTTGGACTGGTAGTGAGGGTCCAAAAAGGTGGAGAGCCAGAAGTCATCCCTCTGCCGGATGGTGACTATTCGGCTGTCACTAGCCAGGTTAATCAGCATGCTGCGGGCCATCTGCACAAGTGACTCCGAGGGACTCCCTGCCTCCATCTCCACTGTATATTGCCATGGTGTTTGCGGGTCATCTGCCTCGTCTTCCTCATCTCCATCTACCTCCTCCAGCTGCTCCTCCTCTCCTGTCATCTGGGTAGAAAAACCACTCATTTCACCAGACAATGCTTCTGCTCCAATGTCCTCCTCCTCCTCCTCCCTCAGTCCCCACCGGAATCATGTGGTCGAGAGATGTAGTCGCCACGTCTCCAGTCCCACGCCCAGACAGATTTTTCAGCATCTGTTCCAGGACATGAAGCAGTGGAATGACGTTATTCATCCCGTAGTCCTGGCGACTGACAAATAACGTTGCCTCCTCGAATGGCCTCAACAAACGGCAGGTGTCACGCATGAGCTGCCACTGGCTCACATCAAAGTTACACAGGGGAGTACTCCTGTCCGCCTGGATCATCAAAAAATCGTTAATGGCCTTTCTCTGTTCATACAGTCGGTCCTCATACAGTCCGTCCTACATGTGCAGGCTGGAATTCCAACGGGTGGAAACATCACATATCAGAGTGTGGTGGGGGAGGCCGTTCTGCCGCTGCAACTCGAGGAGGTGGTTCCTGGCTTAGTATGAAGGGATAAAGTGCATGCACAGTTTCCTGGCCATTTTCAGAATCTTTTGAAGATCGGTGGAAGACTTCAGGAACCTTTTCACAACCAGATTGAACACGTGCGCCATGCAGGGCACATGGACCATCCCTCTTCGGTGCAGTGTGGACACCATGTTCCTCCCATTGTCCGTCACCATGGTTCCAATTTGCAGTTGGCGCGGAGAAAGCCACACATCGATTTCTTGCTGCATGACGCAGAGCAGTTCCTCCCCTGTGTGACTTCGTTCGCCGAGGAATGCCAGGTGTAGAACTGCGTGACACCGCTGTGCCCTACAAATGTGGTTTGATGGTGAATTACTTGTGGAGGCTGAGATGGGGGTGGTGGTGTTGGTGGAGGAGGAGGCGGACCTTGGCGCAGGAGCCGCAGTTTGACAACGTGGAGGAGAAAGCGGTGTCTCCTGTCCAAGTTGTTGGTGTGCCTGGGCAGGAAGCACATTCACCCAGTGGGCCGTAAAGGACAAGTACTGGCACCTTGGAACAAACCGATAAACTCAAGGACTGGCCCACTTTCTGTTCTACATATTTATGAAGTGCTGGTACTGCCTTTTTGGAAAAGAAATTACGGCTTGGAACTCTCCATCTCGGCTCGGCACAAGCCATTAGTTCTCTGAATGGTGCAGAGTCCACCATTTGGAAAGGGAGGGACTGCAATACCAACAACTTGGACAGGAGCACGGTCAGCTGCTGCACCTTAGGATGGTTGGACGCATACTGTTGTCTCTTTGCAATCGCCTCGCTGAACGACTGCTGGCGCCATGAGTAGCGAGGAGCAGGAGCATCTGGACCGGGAGAGGATGGCAAAGAGAAACAGCTCCCTTCTGCAGAGGTGGTGGAGCTTTGACTAGCTGCAATGGCATGCGTGCCACTGGGCGCTGCTGCTGCGGCGGCAGGATGGACCGCCACATCTGATCCACGTTTCTCCCAGGCCACTGGATGGTGACGCTGCATGTGTTGACGCAGAGCTGTGGTGCCAACGTTAGCTCCCTGGCCACGCTTCACTTTCTGCCCACAGATTCTACATATACCCATATTCGGCTCCTCCGGTGTCTTAGCAAAGAACTGCCACACCGCCGAGTAGCTGATTTTACCGCCAACGCTCAGCACTGAGTGACTACTGCCGCCGCTGCCTCGCTGAGCCCCTGTGCCGCTACTTTCTTGGACCTGCGAAGCGGGTCTTCTACCCCGTGGCCGCTTGGCTCCCGACCTCACACTGCTGCTACCCTGCTGACTCACGGCCACACAACCGCACAAGCTGACGCCCTCTTCTCCTGACGATGAGGAAGCCCTTGCTTCACCCGGCTCCCAAGTGCGGTCGGCTACATCATCATCTATTTGTGTTTCATCGTCACTGCTGTTCTCATCACCGGTCTTGGTATGCCGAGGCTAACCCCTCACAACATGACCTCCCATGCCACTCTCCACATCTATACTTTGCCGCCTACTGCAAGAAGCTGGAAATAATGGCCACATTTCTTCGCTGCCAAGTAGCTGCTGACTGCCCTCCTCAAATTGTTCATCCTCGCTATATAGTGACGCTGAGCCCAGACCACCTCTTAGATCTCTGGCTGAGGGACCCGGATGGGACAGAGGCGTGTTGAGGACAGGTGAGGGCCGCTAACCCGCTCCCGGGCCATGCCAACTAAGGGTTGTGTCTGACGTTCCCACCGACTCTTGGCTGGGGTTGTCAGATGTCATCTGGGAGGAAGTGGATGACCTAGTCAACCAATCAAGAACCATTGGGTTGCTAGTCAGCACACGGCCGCTAGATGACAGCGCCAGTTGTGGCCTCACCGAGTGACCCCTGCTGCCACGTCCCCTTGCTGTGCTGCGACCTGGGCCTGCTCCAGGAATGTTTGTGCCACTGCCACTCGCAGGTGAAGAGCGTGCCACCTCTCTGTGTGACATACTGTTTGTTCTAAAATGTACAGACACTGTTTGATGAAGATATCTGTATCTGATAAATACACACCCTGTATTTGACTCCAAATGAACCCACTAACAAGCGAGGGTTACTCTTGGACATAAACTGCACTCCACAAATGGCCAGGAAAAATTTACTTATATGTGCTGTTTAAAACTCTGTGTATTTTACTGAATGTAAAAGCACAAACAGGCTTAATTAACCTTCGGATATGAATTATGCTACAGAATTTCTTCTGTGGCGGTGAAAAAGAAAGTTTATTTTACTGAGTACAACTACAGAAAAATACTTAGTTAACCCTTGGATGTAAATTGCACAAAAGAATTGAGCAGCCACAAACTACCAGCTTTGTAGCATGTTACAATGGCGTGTTTTTTACGCTACACAACAGGAGAAAAAATTGCAATTAACCTTCGCTTGTGAATTATGCTACAGGAAAAATGTATTTTTTGGCGGTGAAATAGATGGTTTCTTTGAGTCACCACAGCAGCAAAACAACGCTTAATTAACCCCTGGATGTAAATTGCGCAAAAGAATTGAGCAGCCAAAAATGAAGTGGTATTTGTATTGTAGAAACGCTGTTCCTTTAAATGAATACAACAGGAACAGGTTTAGATCCCCCTTGGATATTCAATGTGCTGTGAGCAGATAGCATTAAAATGTATGTTCAGCTGCATTGGACGCACACTGGACTTCAGATCCAATACCCAAAAAAATCAGAAATAGAACATTAAGAGAAGCAGTCTCTGAGACAAGCTGAGACACCCCCCAAAAATGACTGTATAAAAATCAGTTCTTCAGTATGAGCTATCACAATCAGCCGCAGCAGCACCTTCCCTGATCAGTACAGTGAGAGGAGTGTGAGCTCCCAGCGTCGCGCCCCGACTTATATAGTGCGGTGACGTCACAGAATCCCACCGGTCTCTGATCTGCTTCATCTCTGCAGATGTCATACAGGCTATGCCCTTCTTCCTCCCAGAGTTCTTTGCCCCATGTAACGCCATGTGCTCGCAGCCATTTTATCAATGAAAAGCACGCTTCGTTCACCCGAAGTACCCCAAACTTTGAATTCGTTCCGAACCGAAGTTTTCCTGAAATTCTAAACGAATTCCACTTCCATCTCTACTTACAATCTACAGGTAAAGCAAAAAAAAGTATACTGTCCGAAAGGATGTAAACTTGTCCTATTGTATGTATACAGAAGTAAAAACTGTAGAATACAGTATTTAACAGTAAACATTTTTCTTTTTTGCTTCCTGAACAAGCCTTTTTTTACCCCTTTTGTCCCCCCCCCCCCCCCCCCCCGTCTTCCAAATGCCATAACTTTTTTTTTCTGTCCACCTAGTTGTATGAAGCCTTGTATTTTTGCAGAAAAAGATGTACTTTTTAGTAGTGCCATTGACCTACCACATAATGCACTGGGAAAGTGGAAAAAAAAATCAAAGTAGGGTTAAATGTGAAAAAAAGCATAATTCTGACATTTTAGCAGGGGTTTTGTTTGTGTGGCATTCACTCTTCAGTATAAATGTTATCTGTTAGTGTTATTTGTATTCTACATGTCAGCATGATTCCAGTGATACCAAATATGTGAAGTTTTTGTTATGTTCTAAAACCTTTAATAAGATAAAAGTATTCTCTCTTTTTTATATTTGTGCTTCAGCGCAATTATCTGACCAGTAACTTTTCTATTTTTCCACCTAGGGACCTTAGTGAGTGTTTTAGTTTTGAAGGCTGAGGTGTAACTTTTACTGGTACCATTTTGGGATACATGTTACTTTTTGATCACTTTTTATTCCAATTTTCTGGGAATTTGAAATGACGAACAAACTGCAGTTTGGGTGTTCTGGAATTCTTTTTCTTCCCCGGTGTTTGGTGTATGGGATAACTGATGTTATATTTTAATAAATTAGTCTTTTGCGGATGCAGTGATGCCAATTATCTGTAACTTCAAATTTTTTTTATTTGTCAAATGAGAAAAGTGGGGTGTTTTGAACTTTTAATATAAGATATTTTTTTTAAGATTTTCTTTTTTTAATTTTTACACTTGTAATTGTAGTCCTCTTAGGGTGATTGACCACAATAGAGCTCAATTGCTTGTACACCCTTCTGCATCATTTAAGTAATGCAGAAAGGTGCTTCACGCTCGAGCTGTCCGAGGTGGAAAGTAATAGGAACAGTAACATGGCAGCCACAGAAACCGTTCAGCTCCCCAGGGGGGTCGATCAGGGGAGGAATGATGCACAGCACCATTCCTCATTCATTTAGACTCCACACAGTTAATCATTATGGCATCTAAAGGGTTAAACAGCAGGGGTCGTAGTGTCTGCTGCAATGATCAGCCAACTCAACAAGCACATCCTTACCAACATTAGGTTGACTCATACATCCATTGTCTGTAAAAGATTAGAGGAAATCTGTCTGAAGGTTTATACTACCTTATATGAGAGCAGGATGTGACAGAGGGAAAAAAATTGAGTGATATATAAGTTTTATGATTTGATGCTAAATTTATGAGTAAAAAGCAGAGAAAATCTGTAAAACTGAAAATGCTCCTTACCTCACCCAAATACAGTGTTTGCTCTGTACATGCATTACTACAGAGAAAGCTGTCAATCACTGCATGTGGGCGGGGTCAGCAGGACCTTCTCTGTCTTTAAAGAGGTCCCGTCAGGAATAACTCGGCTGTTTATTGAGAAATCCTGCTTAATCATATTAACCTATATCTCAGCTTCTCTCTGATATAACAACCTGCTCTCAAATAGAGCAGCATAAATTACCTCACAGGTTATACCTCAAAATATAACTGAAGAAAGAAGAGGTGGTAGATATAAAAGTAATGGTTGCTGTATACTCAAAACAATAGGATTGTTGAGGTGAAGATTTTTTCCAAAGTTGCTTTTTTGATAAACAATAAAGCAATAAGAACAAATAGTTACAAAAGTGAAAATATTCTTAAAACTGTATTATGTAAATTAATATCAATGTTTGGTAGATACATGGAATAAAAGGGCTTAACATCCTATTGATTGATTTTGCATCTCAACTCCTTTGAACTGACAGGGGTTAAGCTACAACACAAGTCCCATGGACAAGAGTGGCACTAACGTAGGGAAAATGCAGACCTTTTTTTAAACCTCCTAGCCTGCTGTTTCCACAATGATATAATATAAAAGTTATCTTGGTGTTTTCTTTTTGATGTTGTTATTTCTAGGGGTATTCCCAACACTATGGGCGACATGTATGATTGGGCTTTTCGCCTGTTGTTTGGAGTAACCTGCGCCTTCCGGCCCAAATCCCCCTGTCGAACGCAGGGATGCAGTGTTAGGCGCAGCGTTCGCCACTTTGAGCTGCGCCCTGCATGAAGGGGCGGGCAATGGGTGCGGTGTGGGCGCGATGTTGGCGTTTTGGGGCGGGACGCGGCGCACTCGAAAACTCCGAGGCATGTATGATCGCGAGTCGGCAAAGTGAGGCGCACTGCAGCGCTCGGCAGCTCCGACAGACAGACCTAGTTTATTTTGGTCTAAATGCTCCGACGGCGGCGAAGTGAAGCAAGAACGGAACATGAGAGGAAGCATATAGAGATGAACAGAAATCTTGGGCTCCGCTCCGGCGCATGGAGTATGATTAAAAAAAATCGCCTTTTTTTTAAAAAAGGCAGAAAACATTCTCAGAAAAGGCTAAAACCCTTTAAAAAAAAAAAAAAAAACCCTTTTTTAAAAAATCTAGAACGCCGCAATATCAGGAATTAGGATTTTGGAAATTGCGGGAAATACAGTAATTAAAATCTGAAGTTTTTCTCATTGGGTCGGCAGAAACGGCCCAATCTAATAGGGCGACAGTGAACCATTAAAACTAGGAAAATTTGGGCCCCAATCAGAATAAAAGGCGGACAGTTCAAAATACAGAAAAATTGAAAAGAGTGTTTGGGCTGAGCTAGCAGGGGTTGGCTATCTGGGCCGCGGATAGGACGCAGGGACAGCAAATGTAAATTTTTTGAACCGTGGTAAAAAAATTTTCAAGCTTTAATCTTACTTATAAAAGAAACATTTTTACCATTTTAAAAAACCTACGACATATCCGTAGGTAAGATAATAAAAAAAGGGCAAGATACTCAGTTTTGTCAGTTGCGGCCGCCCAAACAGGTAATCCATAATCAGCTCCCAAGCGGTGACGAAGACCCCGGGGCATCAGAGCGAAGATGGCACAGAAAGTGCGACTTTTGGGGAGCCCTCCCCTTCCTCAAGCATGAAGGTCCAGAGTATCTCCTCCTTAAAAAGGGTAAGTAGAATATTAACCCTTACAACACAAACCTGATATTATAAAAAACTTTTTAAGGTTAAAAAACTCATTTAGTCCCCTAGGGGGAGCGTTTCCCCAAAGGTGGCAACCCAAAACCCTCTTTTTTAAGCACTGATTGAAAAAAATGATTTATCATCAGCCAGTTTCTTTCTAAACACTCCCCGAAGTCCTTATATCATGAGAGCTTCTGAAAAATTTGTGTGCCACAGATGTTTCACCTTTATATTTTTTTTACATTCCGTCTCAAGCAGGTTTTTTTTTTTTACACCAATACCCTTCTTTAGCACCTGATAGTCCCTTATGTTCGTGTCCTAATCTTTTTTGCCCTTGTAGTCGGCCCCATAGATTACCCAACGGGCACTTTAAATAATAGACCACATTGTTGCTATTACATGGGGAAAAAACTCGTATTTAATGGATGCCTTGCGTGGGGTTTGTATAGTCTTCCCCTTTAAAAATGCTAGCACAGTTTGGCTTTCAGGCCGCGAATGTGCCAGCCCTAGGCGCGGAGTAATGTCTGTTTACTCTATACTTGGGTTGTTTTGGGTCGGAAGAAATTTAATTTGTGACCAAGGGGTCCTACCCTTCGTAGTCCTGAGGGGTTCCTTAAAATTAAATGGCCATTTTTGGGTATCATTACTTAGAATCTTCCAATATTTCGTTAATAGTCTTTTTTTGATCAAGCCGAATGTTTTCAAATATGAACTAATTACCTGGGTATTAGATTTTTTTTTTAAACCCCCCTCTGTTTGCAACAAAGTTTCAGGGGTTTTAAGCCAAAATTCGAGCCCCTTTGGACAATTCCTAAAACATTGAAACCCCTTCACCAAATTTCTGTATCAGCTCCTTCAGGGCAACAAATAATCCGACTCATTAAGCAATTCTCCTAGCCCTGATAAATTGGGAGCGGGAATGCCCTTAAAAATTTTGGGGGGGCATTTTTTTTTGGGATTTGGATATTATTTCGACTATTTCTTTTGAAACAAAAGGTATTCAAGCGTCCCCTCTTTTTGGATGCGGCATCAAATAGGATATTGGGAAAATTTTTAGTAAGAGTAAATTGAATCAAGGGAAATTGGTGGTTAAGCCCCTCGACAAGTCATCCAACTAGCCTCCGACCCCCCCGGGAGGAAAGACATCTCGACTTTTCGAACCCCACCCCAAACAGGCTAAATGCTGGCACAGATGAAAAATTGCTTTTCAAAATACAGCATATATAATTGGCATAACTTGAGCCACGGGGGACCCCTCGGGCCCCCTGTAGTTCAGGTAGGGGGGGCCCCCAAATTGAAGTAGTTCCTTGTTAATACGGTATCTAGGAGCTGCATCAGAATGCTATTTTATCATTAGTCAATGTGGTCCAGACATAGTGCTTCCGGGCCCTCATTATACCTCTTCAAACGGAATTTAGTGAATAGGGTTTTTTATGTCGGGGGCATAGCCAGGTGACCCCAGAAAAAAACTAGTTTATCAATGGCCCCTTAGAAACTGGCCAGTTACTGTGGGACGGAAATTACGTTAACCCATAGGTGAGGTAGGAGTCGACATATGCAGAAAGGGGGCTCTAATCAGTCGATACCCGAAAAATGGTCGCCGGGGGGCTTATAACAGTTTTTTGGACCTAGGTACCATTTACAAAGATAGGCACCCACGAGTTTTTTTTTTGATATTTTTTTTTTTCTTTCAAGAAATAGTCCCCCTGTCAACTGCCCCTGAAAAATTGGTTGAAATAATAGATAGGGCAGCGGGGGGATCAGCGTTCGGGGGCCTGTACCCCCTGTTCGCCCTGGATTGGGAGTGGGCCTTGAAATATGGGGGTACCAAAATCCTGGGGCCCCCCCCTTTACCGCCTTTTTTATAAATAATTGGGGGGTCTCCCTAAGTTTTAATGGCTATTAGCTATTTTTTAGTTAGGTTTTTTAGGGGTCTTATGACCAAATTCCATTTTTCCCGTGACTTTTTTGGTGACCAACTTTTTAAAAAACCTCAAAGAGGCAGATTTTATCTCTTCAAATTTGTATTTTTTCTTAATTTTTTTAGTATTTTTTTTTTTAAGTAGACCACTGGAATTGGACTTATCACCCGCCTGAAAAAAAATTTTACATCTTAAATTTTGACAAAATTTATTGAAATCAACCGTGAAATCAAACAAACTTATCTCTTGGTCGGTACGAATTTAAACCCTTTTTTAATTACATTTCGTTGGGTTTCGACGTTTCCCTTTAAAGGAAATATTGAAGCTAGGGGGGTTGGTTTTCTTTTCGGCTCTCACAGTTTTTTTCCCTTTTCCCTGTAAAGGGAGGGTATTCTTTTTGTTCTACCCGCTTTTTCCTAAAAAACCTCTTCCTGGGGGGCTGATCTGTGGCAAGTAGCCCTTCATTCAGAACCCTGGTCCCCTTGACCCTGACGACGCGGATTTGGACCCTGTTCTCTTTTGGGATTAAATCTGGGGTTGAAGCGTTTTTCCCCCAGGGGTAAACCGGTTCAATGCGTGTCCTTTGTGTTCGTTGAATTTTTTTAAATTTTATTCACAAGGTTTTTTTTAAATTTTTCCTGCTGGCTTTAATTTTGCATTTTTCCCCGGGCAAATCTCCATTGTTGCATTGGTTTTTTATTAGTTTAAATTTTAAAAATATTCTGTATTTGTTGTATAGTTGACTGTAAATATTGAATTGAGAGAATCATAAGGTCCATGGAGTAACGGTTGCTGATTGCAAACCAGATTTCTTTATATTTTGGATCGTCGGGTAAAAGTATCGGTTGCAGATTGCTTCGTAAACCTCGCGGGATGCGAGCGGCTTTTACATATTCGTTTGGGCTTGCGGTATGTAAGGTAGTTCTCTTTTTTTGGTTGCTCCGTTGCAGGTAATTAATTGAGGTGTCTTTTTTTTCTTCTCCACGCCAACCCCGCTGATTCAGCTTGTTGAAGGATTTTAACTCTGTCTCGGAGAAACAGAAAGTGTCTGCTTGATATTGGGACTGCCCCCAATCTCCCGTAGGCTTTTTTGCCCAAAGTGTTTAAAATAAAACAGGCCGGAGAAAATTAACCAAGCATAAAAAAAAAAATTTGCCGTGTGCTGGGGTATTGTGTGAATAGTTCTGCCTCCAAAATTTTTGGTGTGCAGGGTTTTCCCCCCCGCTATTTAAAACAGCAAATGTAAATGGTTGAACTTGGGAAAAAATTTTAAGCTTTAATCGATACTTTAAAAAAAACATTTCACCTGACTTTAAAAACCCTACAATAGTCCCGTCAGGGGATAGAAAAAAACAAATGCAAAATATCAGTTTGTCAGTTGCGGGCCCCCCGTGCCGTTCAAACAGGTAAGTCCATAGTCAGTCCCCGAGTGGAAGCGGAGACCCGGCATCAGAGCGAAGATGACCCAGCAAGTGCGAGTTTTTGGGGAAACCCCCCTTCCTAAAACATGAAGCGCAAGAGTATCTCCCCCCTTAAAAAGGTAAGTGAGAATATTAACCTTACAAACTAACCCGATATTAAAAAACAATTTTAAGGTTAAAAACACCCCTTTAGTCCCCTAGGGGTAGCGATTCCAAGGTGGCAAAACCAATCGCCCCTTTTTTAATCGCTGATTGACAACTAATATTTATTATCAGCCCCGATTTTTTTTAACACACACCACCCGAAGCTCCTATATATATGAGAGCTTCTGCAAAGGTCGTGCCCCGTGTTTCAACGTAACTTTTTTTAATTCGTCTCATCGCAGTTTTTTTAAAAACCCAAAACCCCTTTTCTTAGCCAGCCTGATAGCTGCCCTTATGTTCGTTATTTATTTGATTTCCCTTGTAGTCTGGCCCAATAGATTAGCCCACAGGGCCCACTTTAAATATAGACCACTTGTTGCTATTACATGTGTGAAAACCCCGTATCTTAATGGGATGCCCCTTTGGGGGGGTGTTTTATAGTCTCCCCTTTAATGGTTTTTCCCTTGGAATCCTCCCCCCTAGGGGGTTTTGAGTGTTTTTAACCTTAGAAATTTTTATAATATCAGGGGTTGTGTTTTTAAAGGGGTTTAATTTCTCATTACCTTTTTAAGGAGGAGAACTCTGTGACCTTACTTTAGGAGGGGGGGTGTTCGCCGAAAAAGGCCTTTCTGTGGTCAGTCTTGCTCTGTTGCCGGCGTCTCCGCTCACTGCTCGAGGCTGATCTATGGGTTACCCCGTTTGATGGCCGGGCGGCCGCAACTGACAAACTGAGTATCTTGGGCCCTTTGTTTATTATCTATACCTGACGGGCTATGTCATGGTTTAAATCAGGGAAAAAAGTTTATTTTTAAGTATCTATTAAAGCTTTAATTTTTTACCACGGTTCAACTTTACATTTGCTGTCTAAGTTAGCAGGGAGGGAGAACCTGCACACCGAACCTTGGGGGCAGAATCATTCACACAATAGCCAGCATACGGGCAAATTTTTTTTTTTATGTTAGGAGGACAGGGCCCCTTATAAAGTAAGGAAGTTTGAACCAATTTAAAAACAAAAGGGGTGACCGTTCAAAATACAGTAAAAATGCAGAAAGAGCTGATTGGTGACTACGGTGCGGCTTCCCACAAATCAGAGGGAGTACTTCTCCCATTTTTAGTCTATGGAGGAACGCGTGCAATCTCGGCTTTCCGCGCCCTGGGCATGGGTAAAGATTAAAAAAATCATTTTTTTTTAAATGTAAAACATTATCAGATAAAGCGCTGAAACCTTCTATAAAAATAAAACAGTTAACAACGCGTTTGTCGCAGAGACCAGCGCTACATAAGGAATTGCAATAGAGATAATTGCCGGGAAATGCAGTAATTCAAATTGTTTAAGCTCTTCTGATTGGTCGGCATAAACCAGCCAATCAGAATAGGAGCAACAGTGGCCCATTCTAACCCATGGAGGAGAATTGACCAATCAGAATAGGAGCGACAGGGACTCATTCTAACCTATGGAGAAAAATTGACCAATCATATTCAAAGGCGGGACAGTTCAAAATACAGTAAAAAGGCAGATAAGAGCTGATTGGTTGAAGCGGCGGGGGCTGGTCCAGCTTAGCCAATCAGAGCGCGAGCTACTTTCTCATAGAGTTCTATGGGGAAAAGAAATTCAGAGCGAGCTCTGTGATTGGCCAAGTTAAAAGAGGCGCGGTTATTTGGAGCAATGGGAGAGCGAGCGACGCTCCTATGGGTTTTCTAATGCAATCTGAAATAAAACTGTACATGGCCGAAATCAAATGTTAAGACTACAGAAGTTGTCCCGATGTGTATATAAAATGAATAATAATATGGGGGTAAAGAAAAAAAAAATTAATTCAATAAAATCATGTTTATTTCTTTATTTTCGTTAGCCAAGGATCAATAGTATTGGTGTAACGAAAATTGCATTGCGCCGATCTCTCCATAGATTACAATGGGAAAAGTAGCTCGCGCTCTGATTGGCTGGGATAGCCAAGCCCCCGCTAGCTCAACCAATCAGCTCTTTTCAGCATTTTTACTGTATTTTGAACTGTCCCGCCTTTGATTTTGATTGGTTCAAACGACTCCATAGGCTATAATGGGTCCCTGTTGCTCCTATTCTGATTGGCCAAGATAGCCATGCCCCTGCTAGCTCAGCCAATCAGCTCTTTTCTGCATTTTTACTGTATTTTGAACTGTCCCGCCTTTGATTCTGATTGGTCAATAGTTCTCCCTAGGTTTTAATTGTTCACTGTTGCTCCTATTCTGATTGGCCGGTTTATGCCGACCAATGAGAATAGCTTTCAGAATTTGAATTACTGTATTTCCCGGCAATTTCCAATATCCTAATTCTTGATATTGCGCCGTTATAGATTTTTGGAAAGTGATTTTTTTTTTTATATTTTTTATTTTTGAGGTTTGAGCTCTTTTCTGAGAATGTTTTGCGCCTTTATAAAGGTGATTTTTTTTTATTCATACTCCGCACGGACATCTTTAATGATTTCTCGCTGTTTTCCAGCCTGTCTCGAATCGGAATACATGTGAGGCGCAGTCCCGCACAGCGCCCATGTCCCCGCACTGCACCCATGTCCCCGCACTGTGCTCCACACACTGGCGAGGCGCAGGGAACTTTTCCCCGCATGTATGAGCACACCTCCTCGGACGGCGAATCTGAGGCGCAGCGCCGCACTGCGCCCAAGTCCCCGCACTGTGCCCCACACACTGGCGAGGCGCGACAAACTTTACATGATATGTATGAGTGCACTACTGCGCCTAAGTCCCGCACTGTGCCCCAAACACTGGCGTGGCGCGGCGGACTTTACATAGGATGTATGAGCGCACCCCAGTGCCGACATAAATCAGGTGCAAATTTCGCCGGAAAACCGGCGGAAAGGTGCGCCCCGACGTGGCGAGATTCATACATGTCGCCCTATATTTTCAGATTTCAGCTGGCTTGATGCCAGCCACAGACTATTTTGAGCTGTCTGTGCTTAAAGGGGTCTATCCATTCTTTTCTATAGGAGTTCTGAATATAGTCAAGCAAGTGAGCTTCCCTATATTTGGAAAACTCTTTATAAATGAAAGGAGAGAACCATACAAGGTTGGCTGCAACCTGTAAACTAAGAGATGGAAATATGCTATTATGTCTTAAATTGCTACAGTGGCAAGGTTATGCATGAAAGTGAAAATGAGTAGGCAATGGCAGATTTACCATTCAGGACTTCGGATAGGCGCACACAATGAGTAAAATTTTGTCTGCTGTTAAATCTGACATGTCATTTAGCAAGTATTTCACATGTTTATTGCTTGTGGATATAGGGTTGTTTTTATACTCATGGCTGTTACGAGTGGCCCCACAACCTGCAGGTCATGCCCCTGTGGTCACCTTAGCTTTGTGGACGAGGGGCGCCACGGTCCGCGTACTCGTTCCCCTGTACAGTCCTATTTACCCGGCCGCGCTCCTGCTTCCCCGCGGTCCACTGCCGGCTGATGTGCGCGGCCGCGCTCCTTAAGGTGCGCGCTGGCTCTCTCAAATTTAAAGGGCCAGCGCACCGGTAATTGGCTGATTGCCGGATACTGACCCTATATAAGGTTAGCACCTCCAGCATGTCCCCGCTGGATCTTCAGTGCCATGTGCCTTGAGAGAAAGCCATTCCCAGTGCGTTTACGTCTCCTTCGTGTTTCCGACTCTTACCATGTTTCTCGACCACAAATCTACTACGCCTGCCCTGACCTGTTCGCCTGACCTCAACTATGAGTTTCGTCTTACGATTTGTACCTCGCTGCACCTCGGCTGCCTCAGCAAGCTAGTCGTTTCAGGGGTAGCGACCTGGTAGGACTCGCGCCGCAGCAAGCCATCCTGCCTTGCAGTGGGCTCTGCACCGTTTGCTGTGGTCCAGAGGATCCACTGCCTCTGCCGTTGCAATGGCTTACAGTCAAAAATAAGTCCGATTCCTTCCTACGTGGTTTTAGATGTGGATCGCATTAAAAACCACATAAATGATTTTGGCACATTTTACCTGAGGTTTTAGCCATCTCCATTGACATCAATTGTGAATTTCCCGGTATTTTCCTCATAGAATACAACCAAAGAATGAATATGCTGTAAGTTTTGTTCCTGTTAAAAACCAATCGCCGAAAATCTGAGTTTATACAGCACATATTTTCTATTGAGGTCAATGGGAATGGTTTTCTTTTGGTTTTAGAAGACTATATGTGGACAGAGCCTTAGAAAAGCAAGATGATAACAGGCACAGGAATTGTATTGTTAGGCTTTACCAAAGTGAATAAACCAAGACGACTATGAAACAAGCGATTAAGATGTTTTATTGACTAAACAGAAAGTTGAGTATTTTATATTTTTTTCTAATGCTTTTTTACTTTTAATCAAATGTATTGCTCCATTATAGTGTAAGATGTATTACGCTCACACCTGACATTGCAAGTAAGAAATGAAGACGGTGAATATTAAAGAGAAGTAGATACAAATTAACATAATCTGTGCAAACAAAATACTGATAAATAAGAACAATATAGAAATTACAGCAATTAGTTCCATGTTTAGCTGTAAATCCTGTACACAGTTTTCAGATTGATGCAATTATTTTGTAATGTAGCTTGTTTCTGTTTGATTCTGTACGTGATGTTATCTCTACAGTTCCAAAGAGGTAAAATCCCTCTTACAATTAAAGTATTAGTGGAAAGCAGATGATTGAAAGGGATTTAAGATTTTTCAATCTACAGTAAATGGGATTTGTGACACACTGCAGGACCACTTGTTTGCACCCTATTTGACAATAAAATGTTAAGAGCAAAGAAGTGATAATGCTTTCTAATATTAGAGTGCAAACCTGCAATAGTTTTATTATTTAGCATTTGAATTTTATATTTCAGAGTGTATTTTTATACTCTAGTTGTAAAAATAGGATTATATAGATTGCATGTTTTTTTTCGGAGTAGGAACCTGTGTCCTGCAGAGTTATGAATACATAGATATTTATGTATTTAAGTAACTAATTCTTCTGTAAAGTAACCCATCAACTTGTAGGGATTCTGTGACGTCACCACACTAGAAGTCCGGACACGACGCTGGCAGTTCACATTCCTCTCTCTGAGCCCTGTTGTAGCTGCTGCAGCTCCAGTATTAGAGATCTCACACAAAAGAAAGAACTTTTATACAGCGTTTTTTTTTTTTTGGGGGGGGGGGGGTGGCGGGGGTTGTCACAGCTTTTCTCAGAGACTGGGTTTTCTTACGTTCTAATTTTGATTTTGTGGGGTATTGGAATTGAAGTCAGTGTGGTCCTTTCAGTGCATTTACTTTTTAAAATGCTATCTATCAGTTCTGGGCACTTGAATTCCAAGGGTTACTAAGCCTGTTGTTGCTGTTTTTTATTTTTAAAAAAAAACAGCATTTTTACAATCCAGTTAATTTTTTGGCTGCTCATTTCTTTTGGCAATTTCACCCAAAGGGTATTTAAACGTCTTTGTGCTTTTGTAGTCAGTAAAAGAAAGGGGTTTTTTTTAAACCCCAAAAGAAAAAATTTTTTCCTGTAGCTTATTCTCCCCGAAGGTTAACTAAGGTTTCTCTGCTGTTGTGTCAAAAAATTTCCGTCTTTTTAAAACCGCACATAGTGGTAATTTTTGGCAGCTATTTCTGTTGTGTTTTTGATCCAAGGGTTAAATAAGCTTTTTTTGCTGTGAGTCAGAAAAAGAAACGGGTTTTTTTTCAACGCCAAAGAAAGAAATTTTGCTGTAGCATAATTTATTCCAAAGATTAATTAAGCCTTTTTTGACTTTTTATTGTAAAATCAAGAGTTTTTTTCAGCAATCAAAATTTTTCCCTCCCTATTTGTGGAGCGAAAATTTATACCCAAAGGGGTTCCCCAAAGCTTTTAGTGGGTTCTTTGGAGTAAAAATCGGGTGTGTATTTATCTTACGATATTTTCATTAAACGAGTTGTACATTTTAAAACAAACGTATGTCCCCACAGAGAGGGGGCAGGCTTTCACATGCGGTGGTAGTGGCACAAAATTCTGGAGCAGGCCCAGGTACGCACGTAAGGGGATGTCGCAGCAGGGGTGACTCAGTGGGGAGAATCCCGCGTCCCTAGGGCCGTGTGTTGACAGAAAACCCAAAGGGGTTCTTGAGGGGTTGCTTGTCATCCACTTCCTACCAGATGTATCTGACAACCCCAACCAAGAGTCGGTGGGAAGTAGACAAAACCCCTTAGTTGGCATGGGGGGATGGGTAAGGACCCACCCTGCTCAACCGCCTCTGTCCACCCTTTTTTCCCTCAGCAGAGATTTCTTTGGCGGGGTCAGTGCCACTATACAGCGAGGTGAACAATTTGGGAGGGCAGTCAGCGTACTGGCGCGAGAAAGGGGGGCAATATCCCCTGCTTCTGCTAGGCGGCAAAGTATAGATGTGGGAGGGGCATGGGAGGTCGTTGTGGGGGTTTAGCCTCTGTACAAGACGTTGAGGAGGAAGCAATGAAGATCAAACAATAATCGTGATGATGTGCCGGCACAGGGAGCCGGGTGAAGAAGGGGGTTATCTCGTCAGGGAAAGGGCGTCGCTTGCGCCTAAGCAGCGGCGCGCCACAAGTGGGTAGTGTGGCCGTGAATCGCAGGGGTGCACAGTGAAGGTGGGGAGCCAGGACCCCGGGGGTGGGGAAAATCCATTTTCGCAGGTCCAAAAAAAGTGGGCACAGGGGCTCAGCGAGCGCGGGGGTTTAGTAGTCACTCAAGTGGAGGTTGGGGGTTTTAAAAATCAGCTATCGCGGTGTGGAAGTTCTTTGCTAAGACACCGGAGGAGCCAAATTTGGGTATATGTAGAATCTGTGGCAGAAAGGGAAGCGTGGCCGGGAGCTAACTTTGGGCCCCCCAAGCCCGTGTCAACACATGCGGCGAAAAACATCCGGGGCGGGAGAAACGGGCTCAGATGTGGTGGTCCACCCTGTGCCGCAGCGAGCACACCCCGTGGCACGCAAGCCTTTGCAGCCAGTCAGGGCTCCCCACCTTTTTGCAGCGGGAAATGTTTCTCTTTGCCATTCATCCCCGGGGTCCATACGCTCCTCGTACTCAGGGAGGCAGCAGTCGTTCAAAAAAGACGATTGAAAGAGAAACAGTAGGTCCAACCAATCTAAGGTGCAGAAGCTGACCTGTCCTGTCCAAGTTTTTGGTTTTACTGCAGTCCCTCCCTTTTAAAATGGGGACTCTGCCCCGTTCAGAGAATTAATGGCTGTCCCGGGCCCAAGGGGAGAGTTCAAGCCATAATTTTCTTTTAAAAAAAAGGAGTACCAGAAAATTCACAAATATGTAGAACAGAAGGGGGCCCGTCCTTGAAATTATGGTTTTTTCCCAAGGTGCCGGCAGCTCGGATGTGTGGGCTGGTTCTCGGTAGGGCCCCATAATGTCCTTTATGGCCCACTGGGTGAATGTGCTTCCTGCCCAGCCACACCAATAAACTTAGAAGGAGACGCGCTTTTCCTCCACGTTGTAAAAAATGCTGCTCCTGCGCCAATGTCCCCCCTCCACAGCACACTTTTCCAGCCTCCATAAGTACTGCTCCATCAAACAAATTTTGTTAGGGCACAGCGGTGTCAGCAGTTTTTAACCTGGCTTCCCTCGGCGAACAAAGTTCCCAGGGGAGGAACGCCCCCGCATTATGCAGAAGAAATCGAGTGTGGTTTCCCGAGCCAACTGCTTATGGAAACCAGGTGGGACAATGGGAGGAATATGGTGTCCGTGCTGCCCGAGGGGGGATGGCCCATGCGCCCTGATGGCGCAGGTGTTCAATTGGGTTTGGGGAAATGGTTTGAAGTTTCCACCAATCTTCAGAACATTCTAAAAAATGGCCGGGAAACCCCGTGATGCACTTCATCCATCCTACAAAGGACACCCTCTCGAGTTGCAGCGGCAAAAGGGCCCCCCCCAACACACTCGATATGCGTTTTTTCCCCCCTTTTGGAAATTCCAGCCTGCACATGTTGGACGCTGTATGAAAGAGAAAGGCCATTAACGATTTTTTGATGTCCGGGGACAGGAGTACTCCCCTGTGTAATTTTGATGTCACCCGTGGCAGCTCATGCGTGACACTTCCGTTTGCTGGGGCCCTTTTGATGAGGCGAGTTTTTTGTCAGTCCCCAGGACTACGGGATAAAAAAAGTCATTCCACTGCTTCATGTCCTGGAAACAGATGCTGAAAAATCTGTCTGGGCGGGGACTGGAGACGTGGCGACTACATTTAAACCACATGTTCCGGTGGGGCTGAATGGAGGAGGAGGGGAGGAGGACATTGGAGGAAGCATTGTCTGGTGAAATGAGGGTTTTTTCCCCAGATGACAGGAGGGAGGAGCAGTGGGGAGGTAGTGGAGATGAGGAAAGAGAGGCAGATGCCCGCAAACACCATGGCAATTTTACGTGGGATGGGGGAGGGAGCCCCTGGGATCATTGTGCGATGGGGCCCGCGGGATTGATTAAACCCGGCTGGACACCGAATAGTCACCATCCCGGAGAGGGATGACTTTGGCCTCCACCCTTTTGGACCCCATACCAGTCCAAAAATTTTTAGCCTTTTTCCCCGCGCTGAGGCGAGGACAAAAACAAATACTATAGAGAAATCCCCCGCGTCGTTTTGGCCCCTGCCCTTTTGCGGATTGTCCCCCTTGAAGGTTTTGATGGGGGGTTCCTCAACTCAATACCCTGCCCCGGCTGTGTGGGAAGGTGGGGGGTAGGGCAGTACCCGCTCCATCGCAGAAACCCAAGTCTGGAGTCATGAAAGAGCAGCTTCTTACCCCCCTGTGGGAGGGCACTTGCCCGCACAGCAGGATTGGGGCAGACCCTGAACCAACGGTGGTGGCCCACTTGGGCAGCATTGCCAAACCCCCGTTAGAAGTCCGTGGACTAAAAACGCAAACTGTGTGGCCGCAATTGCCCCGGTTTGCAGTGGAGAAGTGCCCGCCGGTCATTTTGTTGGCATCGAGCGGGTGTAGTGCGGTGGGGGCCATCTTTACCCCAAGGGAACCGTTGTCCATGGGAAATGTGGAAAAATGACCTTTGTCAAATGGAATCAGACATGGATCGACCCGGATTTTCACACACCCAAAGCTTAGGGATCAGTATACATCAGCCAGAGCCTACCAAAAATTTGAGAAAAATTGTTGGGGTTGAAACTACCCGCCTCAGCCATTTTGATGCCGTACCCACCCCCATGCCACAGATTGCTGCCAGTTTCTCCTCTGCCTAACACTCTTTACTAGGGATGATTTGCCAAAATCCACACTCTATCTTGTACCATCTATGACCCCTGCTGTGTGCTGGGGCCCTGACCTTCTCACTGTGTCACTCTCGCCTCATGCTGTTGCTCCTGCCCTCAACTCCACTCTCTGTCATTGTCCATCTGTGGCTACTCCTGTTTTTTTCCCTCACACTGTCATTGTACCCCTCTCTGACCCCAAGTGCTGTTTGATATGTCATTCCACACTGTGTCATTGTTTCCCTGTCTGATCCATGCTGTTCTGGGGCGCTGGCGTGACCTCCACACTCTTATTGGCCACTCTGTGGCCTACTCCCCGTTTTTGCCACCTCCAGAATGTCTTGTGCCACTTTTGACCTATGTGCTGCTGTGGTGTGCCATGACCTACAACTTGTCATTGTGCACTGCTGCTCTGCGGTGCTTGGTGTGCCGTGATCTCCACACTCTGTCATTTGTCATCTCTGACCTCATGCTGTCTGTTGCTCTGTGTGACCTCCCCACTCTGTCACTTGCCTCTGTGGCCCACTCCTGTTTTTGCCCCTTTCAGAATGTCATTGTGCCACCCTCTGACGTCGCTGCTGTGTTGTCCTTTCCGTGACTCCAAATCTGAAATTGTGCCACTTGTGGGCCCACTCCCGTTTTTGCCCCTCCACACTGTGTATTGTGCCCCTGTCTGACTCATGCTGCTGCTGTGGCTGCTTTCCGTGACCTCCACATGTGTCTTTTTCCACTCTTGGCCCCTCCGTTTTTGCGGCCCTTCCATACAGTGTGATTGTGCCATCTGTTGCCTACTCTGTTTGTGCCAAAACCCCCACACTGTGTATCTGACCCCATGCTGCTGCTGCTGTTGATGCCATCGGCTCCCCACTGTGTCATTGTGCCCACACTCTGACCTCTTTCTGTGCTGTGTCTGCTGCCGTGCCCTCCCCATTCTGTCATTGTGCCCCTGTCTGACCTCGCTGCTGTTGTGGGGTGCTGCCGGACCCCCACATTGTCATTGTGCCATTTGTGGACTTGTGTTGCTTTACCCCATACTAAGTGATTGTGCCACGCTGGGCCTACTTGTTTGTGCCACCTACACACTGTGTCATGCCCTGCTCCTGTGTTGTGCCATCACCTCCACCTGTGTCATTGTGCCACTCTTGCCTCATGCTATGCTGTGGTGCTGCCGTGCCTCCACACTTGTCTTGTGCCACTGTCCCCAAGCACCCCAGCACCCTGGCAGTATACAGTGGAGATGGAGGAGGGTGCCTCAGAATACTTGCGCCATGGCCCGCGCATGCTGATTTGCCGGTAGGCTGCCGAATAGTCACCCCCCGGCAGAGGGATGATTCTGGCCCCTCCACCTTTTGAAACCCCCGTCTGGTCCAAAATGGGACCTTTTTCCAGCTGTGAGGGGAGGAAAAACTCAAAAAACTATAGAGAAATCCCCTGTGTCAGTTTTTAACGGTTAAAAAACCATTTTTGGCCAAGGCAATTCTACCTCCATCAGCTTCTTCATTAATACCTAAAAAAGTTCTAACGCAATTTATTATGAAGTATAAACGTGGTAGTTTGAATCCATTTTCTGGATGACACCAATTTGTTGAAATGGCGTATGGAATTTAAGCAGACCTAAAAACAGGGAAAGTTTTAGGTGCTTATTTTTCTTTTGGTGTATTTTGTGGGAATTTAGTACAAAACTGGGAAAAACTGAACTACAAGCAAATGCTGCAAAAAATGGCTTGGGATGGCTTTTCAGTAGAAGAATGGAATGTATGTCCAAAAATTTCAGACAGGAAAAACCGCCCCCACCCTCCTTGGCTGTCTGTCATATCGTGTACGGTCATTTGCCTCCGTCCCCTTTATCACGATTTGCCCGGGTGTCTGATTATGCTTTTCCCCAAATCCTAGCTTGCCCTTGATTTTGACCTCACTACACTTCGACTGCCCCGCAAACAAGTACTAGGGGTAACGTGGTAGACTGGTGAAAAAAGGGGATTTCTTAGATTTTCCCCTTCCCCTGCCGTGGCTTTTGATGTCCCTTACTGGGGTCGGTGGTTCGGTAACCACTTCTGGTTCTTTGAGCTTCGTGGATCTTAGCCCTCAGCTTGTTTTGTACAGTGGCGCTGCCATGACTTTATCAGGCTGCTCCTGTTTAGTTTTTTGGTCAGTTTTGCCCCTGTGAGTGCACAGGGAATTTTAGAGTGAAGCGATTCTAAAAGCGGGGGGGCGTCATCTGGTGCATACTAAAACAGCATTGTATGAAGACCAAACCGCTCCCTCTGCATTTTTTAAGCATGGCAAACGTTTAAAGCACCTACAGGCTCTTTGCAGCCCGGAAATAGCTGTTTTTTAAGCGATTCGTCCCCAAGTAATTCGGACCCGGAACAAATTTTGTCGGGAAAATTTTTTAGAAATTCGCCCCCCCTTTATTCCCCCAATGTTCACCATCCATTTTGGGGAACTGGAGAGAATTGCAAGGAAGGATGGCAGAGGACCAAAATCAGGTGTGAAAAAAATTTTTGCATCATCCCCAAGAAGACTCATGGCTGTACTAGCTCATATGGGTGCTTCTACTCAATACTGAGCAAAGGGTTTGAATACTTATGACCATGTGATATTTCAGTTTTTCTTTTTTAATAAATTTGCAACAATATTTACATTTCTGATTTTTTTCCCTTCAAGATGGGGTGCAGAGTGTACATTAATGAGCAAAAAAATGAACTACTCTGGTCTTACCAAATGGCTGCAATGAAACAAAGAGTAAAAAATGTAAAGGGATCTGAATACTTTCTGTACCCTCTGTATATAGATAACATTAAAATTATTGTTTATATGGAAGGGTTGCCTAGTTGTTGACATTGTTGACTTTGTGTATGTGTATTGTGTGTTAGGTGGGTGTTTTAATAATATATTTTTACTATTATCTGTATGGCAGTAAATGATAACCTTCCGTTCAGAATGTCATCTCGTGCTACTGCATACACTACAGAAGAGCCAGCTGGCTGTAACTGCTATAGTGTAGCCATCCCCAGCCCTCACCCAACAAAACGTCACACTACTCTGTATTGTGTGATACTGCATTCTGGAAAGGCTGTAAGTGGCTATGCTATAGCAGTGACAGCCTCCTGACTAGCATGCATACACGTTAGTCAGCAATCTGTAGCCAATGTCGCTTCTATAACAGAACATCATAATTTACTTCCATAAATATAATTGTAAAAATATACTTTTAAAACGCACATGTAGCAGACAATACACATCCATAGAGTATGTAAACACATTTCAGCCTATGAAGCCTTATTTATTAAAAATAAGAAAACAAAAATGGACAAACCCTTTATAGGAATCCTAAAACTAGAAATATCTTTTAATGTAAACTGGAAACAAACTTGCCAACACTATTTATAAGTCTGCAGGAATTGCTGGATGTTTAGATACTTACATTCTTGTAGAAAGTTTGCTGGTAACAAAAAGATTAGTTTCCTTCTGATCTTTCTGTTTTGTTGAAAAGTCAAATAAAGTGAAGGCCTTAGCTAAAAGGTGCGGCAGAACAGTATTCGTCTTCTTCTGCATACTAAGCAGCAGGGATGGTGTCCTGGCTCATGTCCGAGGACATGTGTAGAATATTACTAATAACTTATATTTCTCAGTGATTTGTTGTGTAATTCTTATGCTTCATTTTCTTTTAGTCTTTTGTACATTGCTTTTTCTAGAGTGCTCAGTATGTTGTAGCACCATGCTCACAGAGAGTACTGCACCATTTATAGAGATGGTGCTTCTTACATCTATATAAGGAAGATAGTTTAATTTTATTAAATAGGTATTACCATATTGTATGTTTATGGCATATCTACAGATTTTCAATAAATTTCAGATAAGTGTGGGTCTCGCTTAAGAAGTCCAAACCTAACTAGAGGATAGGGTACTGTTGCCCCCTCCTCCCCCCTCATTCTTGTCATGAAAGCAGTTAATGAAGAAGTGAACACATGTGCACGGTTATCTCCTTTCACTTTCAAGTACAGCGAAGTAACTGCGCTTTGCCGTAGTTGGAGCTTCCATTGAAGTGAACAGAGAGAACCACCAATGAGGCAAGAACAAGGATAGGTGGTAAGAGGACCCCTGTGTTTAAGACAGTTGTGGGTCCCAGAGGTTAGACTTATATCCAGGGCTGCCATAAGACATTTCAGGGCCCACTATTGCTAAAACACCAGGGCTCCACCCTACCTATTACCAGTTCCTATCTTACACCATTTCAGCGAGCACCCTTTTTAATTAGATTAGGGCCCCTGATAGGAGTATTGTCAATACTGATCTAATGGCACTCGTGCATCTGTCAAATACCTTTGGCATATCCTGTAAAACTGCCATGGAAATAGTCATTTTAGTCCTGTGAATTGCAAGCTGGAGCCTTTGTGGATTGCATTTATTTTACTAGCATATCTCACAAATGCTTGGTTGGAATAGACTCTGTCATGTTCCTAAAACCTTTTCAAGCTATTTTTCAGTGTGGTAGTGTACATACTCCTACACTTCATTAGTAGAAACACTTGAATTTGGCCACTAAAAATGTTTAGATTATTGGTACAGGGCAAAGTAACATTATTTTGAATGCCCGGACATTAGGCTTTGGCAATACTAAAAACCACAGGTAGTTTCTACCAGCAATTTTTGAGGATCCGTTTAATCACTGTTAATTAGTACCATCACTTAACTTCATTGCTGAAGACCAGCGGCAGTGACCAGCGGTTGCTCTTTTCACAAACTTTGTACTTGGATAAAAACATGAAGCAATGGTCCAAAACCTGTAATTGTCAACATTTCCTGGAGTTCAATTCATATAGTCCATGAATAGCTCTGTATGAGTTCAAGCAGAGAACAACTGCAAGGCATTGCAGAACATCTGCAACATTTCGGATGCCACATTCCCTTTGTTAAGCATACCTTGAAGCATTCATTGCTTCTTTAAATACCAAGTATCACGTGACTGAACTTCAAACTTTATGACCGTACTTTTCCACAATAACATGACAGCATAAAAGCAATGCAAATCATAAAGTTGTTTATAGTAGCATGTTCAAAAGAATTACATAAATCAAAATACATTAATACCCTTACCATATTTGGATGGCTATATAATCTACCTTTGTTTTTTGTAACAAATTTAATAACCATTTAAAATTATGGTGTCGATATGTAGACAGCATAGCTATTTTATGAAGCCGTACAGAAGAAAAGTTGTCACAGTGTTAAACATGTTTATATGGCATACATCAGTTATTGATTTTTTTTTTCTCAGTCACTAAGAGTCAGGATACCATTTGCTTTTTGTATGTTCAAGTAAGGAAAGATAGTTTTAGGTTAGATACCACCCTTTTCTTTAAACACACTGGTTGAAACAATTTGTTAAGAAAAGAGAGTTACCATTCTTTTCATGTATTTAAAAGGATACCAAAGGCTCAGTTTGTTAGAGACCGTAGGATATGTATAATTGACAAAGAGTATGAAAGGCATATGATGTACTTGATTAATAAGTTTGTTGCCAAGGAGAAAAAAGTTGATAGGGTAGTGGGGGAAAATAGTACATGAAGAAATACAGTGGCCAGTAAGGGGGACATGTATGATCTGGCGTATAATGCGCCTCTCTGTGCCGGCTCCGCTGTCAGATGCACTTCCCCTATGTGTTAGGCGCATTAGGAGCAACGTTCGCCACTTTCTAATGCGCCTAACATGAAGGGGCGTGCTGTGGGCGTTCTGGGGCTGGACGCACCACATTCGAAAACACCGACACAGGTATGAATGCGGGTCGGCAAAGTAAAGCGCATTACAGCTCTGACAGGCAGACCTATGGTCTGTCTGCTTGAGGCATCGAAGTTTGCCCCGCATTTATGAGCGCACTTTGGCACTGACATACATCAGGCGCAGGTTTCACGGGAAAAAAACGTGAAAACAGGCGCTTTGACATGCCGATCTTCATACATGTCCCCCTAAAAGTGTGAGGAAACAGGGTCAAAACAGGAATGACTAAATTTTTATGTATGATAAAAAAGCAGGACTGATTAGATACACTATTTTAAACACTTGAAGGATCTTACAAAATGATCTGCAGTTTGGTACTTTGTTTCGGGAATGTCCTCGGTGTATCCATAAATAGGGATACAAACAAAGATGGTGCCCAAACTGCCACTACAAAAACGGGTACATTTCACTGCTTCTCATGTCAAAATTGCATGGCAATTCTTAAAGGGGATATGATAAACTGTCCAACAAAGGAATATCAAATCCCTGTTAAAGGGTATTTTATCTATAATATGTGTAACATTAAATCAATCTCAATCTCAAATGTCCCTATGGAAAAATAAAAATTGACCAGATGTCTTGGGCTATCAAGATATGATTGAATAAACATCAACAACAAAATAAGACTTTCGGGGTGTAGCCTGAGACAAGAAAATAAAAGTAAGGCCAATACTGATGGCAAACAAAGGAGGACATTTATCAAGCCTATGTTTAATTGCCCATTTTATGAAGCTCAGGACCATATATGTGAGCTTGGATGGCAAATTATTGAGGACATCAATGGTAATGATGGCAAACAGATAGCCATATGATTATAAAGAGAGATATTGTATATTGAAGTCTAACTTGGTCTCATCAGACCACAGGACATGGTTTCTGTAGTCCAAGTCCTCAGTCTGCTTGACTTCAGCAAACTGTTTTTAGGCTTTCTTCAGAATCATCTTTAGAAGAGGCTTTCTTCTGGGACGACAGATATGCAGCCCGAAAATGATACGGGTGGGGGGGCGTAGGGTTCAGCACTGACAGGGCTAAACCCCCCTTTCACTCGTTTAACCTCTCAGCAATGCTAGCAGACCCCATAGGGTTAAATTTTAAAAAACAAAAATCTCGGGATACGATTCTGAGCACATCACTGGATATGATGCTGAGCACATGCACTTCTTTGGGCCCGCCCAAAAGTGATGCCTGTTCTGAGTGGAACCTGTCATGTTAAACCGCTATATGGTCTTGTCCATCATGCTGCAGCTCAGTTTCAAGATGTTTCAAGACAATCTTCTTATAGCCCAGGTCATCTTTATGTAGAGTAACAATTCTGTCATAAAAGCTGTATACTGACTTTACATTATATCAAAGTGTTATATCTTCAGTGTTGTCCCATGAAAAGATACAATATGATATTTACAAAAATATGAAGAGTGTACCCACTTTTGTGATATACTATAAATGTGAAGTGCAATATAAATACGAAATGCTAATGTCTTTTTATGTTGCTGGTCTCCAGTAATAAAGTTATATGATGGACTTTATGCTTCTCAGCAGAACATTTTCAAATCATCCCCATCTCTTTTTTGCGGGCCCTATTTCCTTCTTCTTTAGTGTATCCTTTTTGCCATTGCTTTCATTTTTTAAAGTGACACAAACAGACCCAGCTATTTACATGACATAAAAAAAAATAAAGTGATTTAGCAGAAGAGGCCAGCTATGACAAATTTCCCTGTAATTTTATTTAAAGCTCATGGGGGCCCACATCGGTGGGGACATTTAATCCCGTTTTTGTACTCTGACACCTCTGCCTCAACACATCCCCATTTGCAGCAAGTTGTGATTAACTTTTTCAGGAAAAAGTAAGGGGCCCCCAATCTATTAATTTGGAAAACACAAAGGAAAAATTGACCTTTCAATGTTGGTCTGATGACAAGGATATGCTACTTCACAGCTTAATTTTTACGATCAACTTGGTTGGACCCCGGGGGGCCTTTAAGGGCCCAAACCCAAATTTTTTTTTTTGGGGTTTTATTTGGGGAGGCACCCGGGGGGTTGAAAAATGGGGGCATAAACCTACAGATTTCTGTTAAAATTCCTCTTGTACTCTGTCTTTTTCTTTCTCAGGGGCCCAGGCCCCTGATAAAATAGGCCTTAGCATGTTAGAGGTGTATCCCAGGTTTTTGTGAATAAAGAGAGAATCCTCAAGGTCGCACCCTGGGAGATTTTGTAAAGATCACATTAAATGACTGTCTTCTTTTCTTCCCTTTAAATATATGGCCCCCGAAGGTGACAAATTTTTTTCCCTTTTTTACAAATAAATTTAAATTTCAACCCCCAAAAGGTAATTGTAGATTGGAAAAAGGGAAAAAAGGGCTTTTTCTGTATTTAACAGAAAGGCAATGCTGATGAATCCATAGGTATAATTGTTGTGTGATTGAATTTGATGGAAAGCTTAATAGATGTGCATTGAGGTTCTAGTAATTGCACCAAAAAAAATGTCTTACCTGGAACCCCAAAAAAATTTTTCTGCAAAAATCATAAAGTATAAAAAGTAGGAAAATCACAATATGTACAAATTATATAATATAAAATATATTTTATATATATATATTTTAAATTATATATTTATAATATTTAAAATATTTAATATATATATATATATATAATATCGAGGGAAATGTGCAAATGCTTTGAAAAAAAGATATAAAGGGTTATGCTAAAATTGCCCTCAGGTTATTATGATCACAAAGTTTCAGCAGGCTCAAAGACAATTTGAATTTTGCTTCAGTCAAGAAGTTTTTGTAAGGTAAAAGGAACACACAGCACATATGAAATTTTACTGAATTTCCCTTTTTAATTTTTTTTTATTTAAATTTTAACTAAAAATTTCCAATCCCACCATGAGTCGCATATAAATTAATAATTTTTTTTGGGGTATGTAATTTAAATAAAAATTTGAATTCAAAAAATTTTTAAAAATTTTATTACATGTTGGATCAATTTTATTAGGTGAACTGGTATTAACATTTGAAGCAGACAGCAAGATGGCAGTGCTGCTACATGATCTCTCATTAATTCTAGCTGCTCTTATAGATCACTTTTAAAATAAAACAAAACACTTTGATCAATAAAACAAGGAGAACACTGACCCATATCAAAGAAAATGCTTCGTCTCAAAGATGGCATTAATGCAAACAACAAAATCTGTGTGTTTTCCTACAAGTTTAGCTATTTAAAATAAAGTGATATACAGCAGCTCTCAAATGAAGGACAATAGTGAAGACAGCTCAGCTTGTACTTGTATGGAGAAGACGTTTGAATTTACTACAACCAATAATTTGTTTTCACTCCAATAGCTGCAACGGTAAATGATATAATTGGATATAAACCATTCATCTTATTTGTTACTATTTCTATTTCACATTTATCAATTTATTTTTATTTATTATTAGCATATTTTTTAGAACTATGCTGTATTATTTTGCCTTCAGAAATGTAATGTCTGGTTTGTCCTGCTTCAGCTTTCAGTGTGTTCAAAAGAAGACGTGTGTGATTTGTTTGAACTGCATTTCACGGGACCCAGTAGGCTTAACATCACCATACCTTTCCCCCCAGTGTGTTTTTACTCTAGTCAAACAAAGGTCTTTTTAAAAAGTAAAACCCTGAGTACTACAAAGTACTGAGTGGGTTTGCACTTCTGCCTTTAGGAAAGGGAGTCCTAGGTTCAACCCAAAGGGAAACCAAAAATGTGGATTTTTTTTCTCAAAGTACACACCTATTGAGGTTCTTTTTTTTTTTAATTTATTTGCCCATTTGACTAAAATAAGGAGTCGAGGGCGGATTGAAATGAGGGGAAAATTGCATCCCGGGTTTAAAGCTTTCTCCTGGGGGGATCCTCTTTATTAGCTGACATAGGATCACTAAGGTAGCAGCTAAAACAAAAATGTTTAACAATGATGAATAGTGAAAATGTTTATTATTTAATTTGCAAGTTTCCTACATCAATTTCATTTTGTGGTTAAACCCTCTTAATGTCATGTAGGTATATTTGTATACTATGTGCATTTTGTGTTAAATATGTCCATTCATCCTGATTGTACCTTTTTTGTGGACCATTGGGTGTCATTATAAATCTAATGTATTACCAGCTATCATTGGCATTCAGTGTAATGTATCCATAGATGTCTATTTAGTGATGAGCCAATGTCCGAATTGTACTTTGACTACTGCTTCAATTCATACTGTGGCCACGCATGGGATTGTGGGTGTTTTCCATAGTCATGTGCAGTCCTTGATGAGCAGTGCACATCACGGATTGTGCATGGCCAGTAATGATTTATCTTGGAAGTTTCAACATAAATCATTGTTGAATGGTGATTTAGAAAAAGAAACACACCTAATTGAAAATGTATTCTGAGTATATATAGTGAATTTGTGCCCTAAAATCTGTCTCCAGATATAAATGCCCACTTGCATTGTGACAATTAGAGGATAGTCAGTTTCAATGAAATTCAAAGAATTTCTACGAATAACACTAGGACATGCTCACTACATACACATTTAACCACTTAGTGCACTTTAAAATACCAAACAGTACTAAGGAAGCTCAGCTAGAAGGGCTTAGATATTTATCCTGCTTCATAAATGGTGGGTGACAGCTGTTAGGCTGCTAGCCCCAATTATCTTTGATCCGAAAGTCCTCAATCCCAGCTAGTTAACCATTTAGATGCTGCAGTAAATCTTATCACGGTGTCTAAATGATTACACAGCAGGGCCATGATCCTATGCGGGCCCAGATCAGCCCCTCTCAAAGTGATTGTGTATTGCCGTTCGGTTGCCATGGCAGCCGGAGGCCTAATGTAATAGGGCAGGTTGTAATATGAGACTAAAGACAAGCCTATTTGCTGCAGTACATCAGTACTGCAGTATATAGGTATAAGCAATTAAGCAATAGCAGTCAAAATTTAGGGATACTAAATATTAAACGGGTACTCTCACTACAATGATTAGCTTTTAACATGTAAAAAAGGTAAATGAAGGCGATTACCAAAGAGACTACTGTTTTGATTTTGCATTGTTTAGGAGATAAAGAAGATTTTATCTACTGCTCGCGTACACAAGTGTCTCTTGGTTACAGACAGACATACTGGCTTTGGAAAGGAGGTCGTATATTGTGCAGCCCAGACTCTGCTTTGAACCTGCATTGAAATGGCATTTTTTCACCACTTTTTGGCCAGCACACCTCGCACCTGAGGTGAAATTGTACCTTTTATTTTGTGCATCCCAGTTTTTTTCAAAGAGCCACGTTGTACTTAAATTTGGATACAGAAATTTTCTAGTAACTGCTGGTGTATTTCGTTGGTGCTAAAACCACCTTTTGTTATCTGTATAACTTTTAAATAGCTGTGTTTCACTTTGGTGCAGCCCAGTTTTGTTCAAAGAGCCACCTTGTTCTTAAATTATGATACAGAAATTTTCTAGTAACTGTTGGTGTTTTTCATTGGTGCAAAAACCACCTTTTCTTATCCGTGTAACTTTTAAATATCTGTATTTCACTTTGGTTCAGCCCAGTTTTGTTCAAAGAGCCACCTTGTTCTTAAATTAGGATACAGAAATTTTTATAGTAACTGTTGTTGGATTTAATTGGTGCAAAAACCACCTTTTCTTATCCATATAACTTTTAAATAGCTGTATTGCACTTTGGTGCGGCCCAGTTTTGTTCAAAGAGCCACCTTGTTCTTAAATTAGGATACAGAAATTTTCTAGTAACTGTTCTTGTGTGTCATTGCTTCAAAAAACGCAATTTCTCATCCGTTTAACTTTTGAATAGTTTTATTGCACTCGGTGAATCTCAGTTTGGCGCAGATAGCACACTTGTATGATAGTTTGTTGAAAACTATCAATTCCTAGTCCTACTGGGCAGTTGTAAATCCCTGGGACTGAAAGAAGAACACTGTTGATTTTGTCTTACGGTTCTTGCACCAGACCGCATTTCACAGGTATGCGATAGAAACAATTCTTTTTCTAATCCTAGTTGGCTGTAGGTAATTAGAGGGATTTAAGAATAGCTGTGATTTTCTGTCTTTCAATAAGAGACTGTCAAAAACTCTTACATACTTTTTTAAATTTTTATCTTTCTGAACATGGAGCGAAATGCAGGTGGTAAGCGAGCAAAGAGGGGTGTAGGACATGAAGGTAGAGGTACGAGAGAAGGTGCTCCTTCCAGTGCTGGCGACAACACGAAAGCCAGCGGATCGTCGGTTGCAGGAACATCAGGCCTGTTATCGCTGGGTCGGTGCCCTGTGAATCTCAGTAACGAACAGCGTCGCCAATCTGTTCTTCATTGGTTAATGCCACCTGCATGCTGCGGTCCAGGACAGGGATAGTCAATGTCCAGTTCAACTAAAATGGTGGTTCAGAGACTACTTTTTTCCGGCACATTTTAATCTGTGGGTCATGCAGGTTTGAAGGTCATGCTGTGGTACAGGACAGGGATAGTCAATGTCCAGTTCAACTAAAATGATGGTTCAAATAATACTGCCTTCTGGCACGTTTGAATTTGTGGGTCATGCATGTTTAAGGGTCATGCTGTGGTACAGGACAGGGATAGTGAATAGTCTGTGACTTTTTTTCTGTGACTCTTGTTGCTTAATTGTCTTGCCTAAGATGTAGCACGTATCCAGTTTCCTGGTGTGGATGTTAATTCCAGCTTCTCCACCACTGTATGGGTGTAAGAATGAAGCTGTTGTTCCTCTCCCATAGACTTTAATGGTCATCGGCGATAATCTGTTATCGACTATCGGCATGATAATTGCCAATATCGACTATCAACTCAATAACGATAGTTGACACAATTGCTCATCACTAGTCCTGCAAAAAAAATAAAACTTCATACATCTATGGAACTATAAAAATAAAAAAAGTTATGGCCATTGGAAGAAGTGGAGGAAAAAAAAAAAAACTCAAAAAAAATAGCTTGACTTAAAGGGAATCTATAACCAATATATATTTTTTACTAATTAAAATGATGTACTGATACATATTTTTTATTCTTAGCTATTTCAATTTTTTGATTGTAGATCTTTTTTACTGGTTTTTGCACATGATTATGGGTACAGACATCTGACCTGAGTTGCTTTTAACAGCATTTAGAAAGATCCTTTACAGCAGCTTCATGGACATAGGATTCTGTGAACAGGATCAGACCCATTGA
>JAODAL010012614.1:0-94653 GCA_025379985.1 Phyllomedusa bahiana
CAAGTCCCCCACACAGGCATTTAAATCCCCTTCAGACTCTTCAGAACCCCTTCAATACTGCACAAACCTTGACACCTGCAGAAGCCTTTGATCATCCATAGAACTCCCCTTAGGCCATTTTTCAGACCGCCTGAAAAACCGGCCGAAAATGAGCACAATGGTGCTCTATGGAAAACCCGTGCAGCAGTCCCCACCCGCGGGCCGCTCAAGATACATTGAGCATGCATTTTTCCACCCGGTTTCCGACGGAATATGAAACACCCATCAAGGGAGGGGTGAGGAGTGTCTGTTACTCCCGCTTGTCGCAGAGAAAAGCCGTCCCCCCCCCCCCCGCGGCCATGGGGACGGCCGCAAAAACAGGACAAATACCGGTCGGGTAAACCAACCGGTATTTGTCCGCTGCCGTGGGGGACGCAGCCTTAAAGTTGCAGAACTCCCCTTACATTGAAAGCTTTCTCAAACCCTGCAGAACCCCCTTCCCATTGCACAGGCCCCTTGACTCTTGAGCAGTCATCCTCAAACTGCGGCCCTCCAGCTGTTGGGAAACTACAACTCCCATCATGCCCACTGATATAGATTATATAATTGCATGATGGGAGTTGTAGTTTCCCAACATCTGGAGGGCCGCAGTTTGAGGATGCCTGCTCTTGAGGGCCCCCCTGCATTTGGCGGCTCCTTTGCTGTCGCCTCCTCGCAGGCGCTCATTGCTTTATGTTCTGCTCCTTTAGTTGACACCTTCTCTTGCCGCCGCCGCCTCCTCCTCCTCGCACTTCCCCAGCGCCCCATCCTCTTGTCACATTCCTCCGGGCCTTCGCAGCTTTCATGGCTCAGTGGCCTCCTGCCGATGATTACAGTGCAGACGACTTTTCATTAACACGTTGATGCCTCCCCTTTGTCTCGGCAGCCATTGAGCGGCGGCCACATGGCCGTGGTGCGGCGCCGCGGGGCGAAATAGCGACTTTTATCTACCGAGCGGTTTCCTATAAACACAAGAGGACGACTCATGGGCGGGAACTTGCAGCTGTCAGATCTGTTCAGGCCTGAAGGGAGCCATAAGATTAGGATCGGACACCATGCAATGGATCAGTCCTACATCAGAGCGATCCCTGCAGCAACGTTACAGACCGAACTAGCAGAGCCAGCATAGAACTAAGCAGACTACTGCAGGGGTCTGCAAAGTGCGACTCTCCGGCTGATGGGAAACTACAACTCCCATCGTGCTTTTATATAGTCTATATCAGTGGGCATGATGGGAGTTGTAGTTTCCCAACAGCTGGAGAGCTGCACTTTGCACACCACTGGCCTATTGCATCTGTGCCAAGTGGCGGAGGATTGGGCAGTCGTGCCATGTATGTCTGGTTTGAATACACATTGGCTAAAAAAATTCCAACGTAATTTGCATGGGGGCAAACCCTCGCCGCAAGCCACGGCCCAAACCACACCCCACTTGCGCCACGCCCAGCACCCGCGCCGCAAACCCGTGTCGCGAGACGCGAGTTTGCGGCGAGGTTAGGACGAGGATTGGCCGCGGCCAAACCCGTCGTGTGAACATGCCCTTATTTAGAGGGGTTTTATCATCTCATACATTGATGGTAGAACTATAGGTTATACACTCACCGGCCACTTTATTAGGTACACCATGCTAGTAACGGGTTGGACCCCCTTTTGCCTTCAGAACTGCCTCAATTCTTCATGGCATAGATTCCACAAGGTGTTGCAATGATGCTCAATTGGTACCAAGGGGCCCAAAGAGTGCCAAGAAAAATATTCCCCACACCATGACACCACCACCACCAGCCTGAACCGTTGATACAAGGCAGGATGGATCCATGCTTTCATGTTGTTGACGCCAAATTCTGACCCTACCATCCGAATGTCACAGCAGAAATCGAGACTCATCAGACCAGGCAACGTTTTTCCAATCTTCTACTGTCCAATTTCGATGAGCTTGGGCAAATTGGAGCCTCAGTTTCCTGTTCTTAGCTGAAAGGAGTGGCACCCGGTGTTGGTCTTCTGCTGCTGTAGCCCATCTGCCTCAAGTTGGCCGTACTGTGCGTTCAGAGATGCCCTTCTGCCTACCTTGGTTGTAACGGGTGGCTATTTGAGTCACTGTTGCCTTTCTATCAGCTCGAACCAGTCTGCCCATTCTCCTTTGACCTCTGGCATCAACAAGGCATTTCCGCCCACAGGACTGCCGCTCACTGGATGTTTTTTTCTTTTTCGGACCATTCTCTGTAAACCCTAGAGATGGTTGTGCGTGAAAATCCCAGGAGATCAGCAGTTTCTGAAATACTCAGACCAGCCCTTCTGGCACCAACAACCATGCCACGTTCAAAGGCACTCAAATCACCTTTCTTCCCCATACTGATGCTCGGTTTGAACTGCAGGAGATTGTCTTGACCATGTCTACATGCCTAAATGCACTGAGTTGCCGCCATGTGATTGGCTGATTAGAAATTAAGTGTTAACGAGCAGTTGGACAGGTGTACCTAATAAAGTGGCCGGTGAGTGTATATAAGCAAATTACTACCAAAAAAAGTGTTTATAACTATAGATTATTACCTCAATATGTGACGGGTGCAGGTCTTGCCTCTCGAACGGACCTCGGAAACTCCCAGCTGAGAGGTGGCCGCGCTCACACAGTTACTCCTCATTCTGTCTCGGCTGTACTCGCATCTCCTATTGAAATGAATAGAAAGTAACCGCGCAAGTGCAACCAATTCTCTATTATAAAACGGGAGTTTCGAGGGCCCGTTGTGGAGATGGTGGGACCTGCACCTATCACACATTGATGGCATGAACTATTGCTATACCGCCAATCTGTGAGATAAAACTCATATAATATATGCATAGGTTGATTCAAATGTAGCACCTTTTTACAGTACAGTGTGGTACTACTTGTCCTGCACTGCTCTTGTATGTATTAGTGAGCTGCATGCAGTGATTGGCGATTAATAGCTCCTCTCTAGCAGTACAGTGCAGTACTACATGTGCCTGTAATGCTATTACTACAAAAAATGTAACTATAGTGATGTACATGCATGTGATTGGGGAGGGTCTCGTAGCACCTGCTCGTGAGGGGCGTAACAGTTTGGTACTACATGTCTCGGACTGCCACTCTATACATGTAATAAGTAGCGTGCATGCAGACATTGGTATGTACAAATCAGCTCCTCTCGAGCAGTACTGCACGCATACTACATTCATGGATGAACTATCTACATGCATATCTGTGAGTAAACCATCATATTGGAGTGTTCGTAGCACCTCTATAGAGTACAGTGTGGTGCTACTTGTCCTGTACTGCTCTTACATGTATTAGTGAGGTGCATGCAGTGATTGGCAGTCTAGTAGCGTCTCTCTACAGTACAGTGCGGTACTACATGTCCTGTACTGCTCTTACATGTATTAGTGAGGTCCATGCCTCTTTTTTTGGATGAGGTGCTAAAGCACATAATACATATGGTATAAAGAATGTAAACCAGTTTTCTGGCACAATTGCCATAGTAAATGTGTGTAAAGTATATGACCCAAAGAAGCTTCTGCTCCTAACATAGAAGTGATTTCCAGCCTCCAGCAGCTCGTTCTGTTCTATGGAAGGAGGCGCTTTGTCTGGATTAGTATCTGCTTCATTTTCTTTAATCTTCATTACGTGACATTTCGGGGCTTTGTGACCTCAGGATACAATGACCAGTTTTCCATAGAGTTATGGTTTCAACATACAATGGTCGTCCCAGACAGGGCTGTGGAGTCGGTGCCTATTTTGCAGGAGTCGGAGTCGTCATAAAATGGACCAACTCCCAAAATATATAATGTTGGTCCAGTTAGTTTCATGCAGTTCAAAGAGCAATTTTATATACAGTCATCTTACATACATTTTACTTGCAAGTATTTAGCATCTGCTTAGTTCTGCAGATTCTTTCCTGTAACTGCTTTGTTACTGTTTTGCTCCTAAAAATCAAAATGTAAATTTTTAGTATTGTGTTAGTATTTGGTAAATCCACCTTTTGGTTTTCAGCTCTGCCTGAATCCTTCTGGGCTCTGGATCAGATTCAAGCACATCTTGACCGAAATCTGATCCCAGGTCTCTTCTACACATTCCCATATATATGTTGCAGTAAAAGTGGTGAGAAGCTGAATCGACACTGGATGTCCCGTCATTTGGATGGATTCTGTTTTACATTCCCAATGTTGGTGCAGACTGGACTTGGATACAAATACAGCTTTTTCTTCAACTCTGCCCACAAGTGTTCAAAAGATCAAAACATTGTTACCCTTTTGCTTGTCAGTGTCTGTTCTACCTAAATAGCTTGATTATTGTATCATAAGGTGATAAACAGCCGGATGTTACCATTTTACTACAGTAAAGTTATCACTTAAACATGCGCCGTGTATGAGGGAGTCGGGAGTCGGAGGTTTGGGAAATTGAGGAGTTGGGAGTCGGGACTTTGGCTTGCTGACTCCACAGCCCTGGTCCCAGAACCACTTAGTATTGTATATTGCGGGAGCGCTGCACATCGATCTGTCCTACCGCTCTTCTTTTAGGTCAGTCTTCACTTTAGTCCTGGAACATTAGCGAGAAGTAGAGCAAATGCGCCCGGGTCAGGGGAGAGGAGAATCGGGCGTGTTGAATTTTAGACCCGATCCTTGTTTTGTTACCCTAGAGATAAGGCACCTCCAGCAGTGTCCGGCTGCATCTGTCTCGCCTTCGCCCAGTGGTAACACGCACCCTCAGCCAAGCAGAGCGTGCACGCTTATGGGGAGATCAGGAGGAGTAGCAGGTGTTGTAGGTGTATGGGAACCTCTATGAACAGTTCACAAGGTCGCACCAAGATGACTGCAGCATGTGGAAATGTTGGAGGATGCAGACAATCTGATTAGCAGTGCACACAGACTATGCTACTATAGAGAAGTCTGGGGAATGGCTCCAGGGGCCACCATTAACTTACTCCAATTACATTACACAGAACAGCACAGCTTCCTGATCATGGATCATTACCATGGCGGGTGGAAGGGGCCACTCGTAGCGCTGTGTGCGCCATGCTGACAGCCCCTAGCGCCAAGGCCTCATCTGGGTCCTGTAAAACCATGTGACCTGATTACACACTAGTAACATGTTATTGGGGTGTGAACACGGCTCTACATTTACTTTCCTTTTTTTCTGGATGATAACAGAGGACAAAACACAGGGGACATAGTGCTCCTTCCAGGTCAGTGGTGCTGAGCATAGAGCGGAGTTGCAGTCTATGGGCCTTATTTATCAAAACTGTCTAAAAGCAAGACTGTCTTTGTTGCCCATAGCAACCAATCAGAACCCGACTTTAATTTTTAAAATGCTGTGGAAAAATGAGAGCTGAGCTCTGATTGGTTGCTATGTGCAGCCCGGACATCATTACTGTTAGGGTATGTTCACACGGCATAATGTGCGCGCCGCAATACACCGGGTGTTTTAGAAGTACGTGCTAGTCAGCGTGTACCTCTAAAGCGCAGGGGGGTGGGGCAGCCCCATTCACTTCCATTATCCACGGAACATAAGCGCCTGGAAGAAGCCACTTATCTCTCCCGGCGTATACGGGTATTGTACACCGGGGGAGACGGATGTAATTTATAGCTCTCTATGAGAGCTGTGAATTATCGTAATTGGGTGTTGCCAGGTTACAGGCTGGAATTGTGCTAAGTTTGGAAAAGTTTGTGCACCCTTCTACTCTCCCTTTGTTCCTGTGAAGGATCTGGGTACAACATTCCTTTACTTAAAGGGAATGTGTCATCAAAAAAGAGTTGTTGTTTAACTAATATTTTTATGTTAAACACATTTTTTAAGAACTTTTGGTTATGTTTTTTTTTTTCATTTTCCATATAACTTTCAATTAAAAAAAAAAATAAATCTCAAGTCTTGCAGCTTTCACTTTGGCCACTAGGCCTAAAATAAATTCTGACGCTTCCTGTTCTGTAGGGAGCGATTTTCAGTAGTCTGCAGGGTTACACTGAAAAGTGACACCAATGTGTATAGATAATACAGGATCCAATAGGCGATAGTCACAGCTCCCACCTTCCCCCTTCCTGCCCAGACTTCTTCCTAGGTTACAGAGCATGCCTAGAAAACTCCCCCATAGAAGTCAACGGGTCTGCTCCTGTTCACAGGCTTCTATGTCCATGAAGCTGCTGTAAAGCATCTCTCTAAATGCTGTTAGAAGCAGTGGAGGCAAGATGGCCGCCCCCACAATCGTATACAGACAACAGAAATGAGAAATCTACAATCAGGAAATACAAATGGTGAAGAAGAAAAGTATATGGATCTGGTTTTTAATTAGTAAAAAAAAAAAAAACATGGCGACAGATTCCCTTTAAGGGGTCAGGATAATCAGTCTTGCGGCGTTTGCAGAAATAATTCAGCGCCACCTACTACTGTGTAACATAGAAGATAAGGTTGGAAATGCACAAGTCCATTGTGTCCAACCTATAACCCTACATTGTGAAGGTTCTCCAGATCATAGTGATAGAGATGCAATACAATAGAGCAGGACCTGGGGGCAGCCATGACGGGGCCAGCAGTGAACTCCCAGAATCACAGCAGCACCGAGGCGCGAGGCACCAGCCCTAGTGCAGAATCTGAAAGGGCTGCCTCCAGATAGGAGCCGACCGCTGGCAGCGCCCACCCCAGGGACCGCCCGCAGCCAGTGCACTTGCATGGAGACTCGTCCTCCTTCCTCTTCAGCAATCACTTAGCTTCTATGTCCTCGTACGTTTCACATGAAAGGCTGCGGCCTCCTTCATCAGTGCCATTTACATGCACGAGAGGCTCCCGAGTGCGTGTTGTGCTCCTGTGCTTGTGTGCGGCAGGTTGGGGCCCCATCGCTCCCTCCAGCCTCCTCTTCCTCGCTGTCTGCATTATGTCTCTCTGATTTGGCCCCCTTGTTTCTTGGTGCACAGACCACTCGAAGAACAATCGCGCAGATTGGAAGCTTTCCATGTGAGCGCTGATGAATGCTGAGTGTGTGGCTATAGCAGGCTGCGGCTAACCCTTGTGGTGCTGGTGCAGCCCTGGTCTATGGCAGAAATATGGGCAGGTAAGGGCAGACCTAACAGGGCTCATCACCAGCATACGAGGAAGATGGCAGTGAGGGGGGGAATTGGGATCCTCTATAGGAATTTTACCACAAAGTTATCAAAATGCAAATCCCTATATTTATATGCCGTGTTGCCTATAAAGGTATATAGAGACTCTGAACAGAGGAAACCCCCGGTGGGCCCTGGAGCTTGGAAGACCTGGAGTTTCTTTTAAACTGCATATACATCTTTGGCGAAGCAAAAGCAGGAAGCAGATAAGAGGCATGTGCAGTAGCTGTGGGATGGGCCCCCCGAATCCACTCCTCTGGTGCCCCCCCAGATACCCCACCCCTTTGAATCCACTCACTGGTGCCGCACCCCCTAACCCGAATCCATTCCACTCATGGACACACTTCGCCCCAAATCCACTTTACTGGCTGCCTCCACTAGTGGGCCCCAGGCACCCCAGTCCTACACTGGGTATATAAGGATTTGGTGGTTGCTTTTTGGTAACCTTGTGGTACAATGTAGGTAATTCCCTGCACACTATTGTGGTCAGTTGGTTTGGCCTCTTCAGGAATTGGCACTGAGGAAGGGCTTGTTGGTGGAGGTCTGCTCGGCTCTTTAGCTGTTAGAGGTCCACAACCATCCACTGCTCTCGTCTGCCACTTGGTAGAGGGTATGTCGTACTGTATGCTTAGACTGATAAACCATTCAGGAGTCTGGGAAAGCTGAGTGACAGCCATCATGGGATCTTGTCTATATTCGCCTCAGTTCTGTATAGTCTAAAAATGTCCTATGTATAAAATATCCCTATAAAACGCTCCCTTTTCTTTTAAATGGATATTCTCACCACATTATATAGCGTTAAACATGTAGGCTAAAGATTACCAAGTACATTGCTGTTCTGAGTTGGCGTCATTTTAGCGTTACAGCAGTTCTTGTGTTACCAACCATCTCTCGCTTCTCTGATTGCTCTAGCAGCCCCGTTTGATCATTTTCACATCACTCTCTGCTGTGTCTTAGCAGCAGCACAGGAGCTGGTCTATCTATTACTGACCAACTTGAACTCTTACGATCTCTGTAGCATGCTGACCTACTGTTTACACCCTTCTGTTAGCAATGTCCCTCTAACAGGTTCAGCTAGGAATAGCAGAACTGATACAATAATTACTGCTGTAGAACCACCCACAGCCTGAACAGGAAGTGGGAGCCTGGAGCTGGATTCTGAAAAGCGGGACTCTGTGAAGCAGCATGGTGAGAACAGTAGAACCTGTGGCCGCTTCTGACATGTCTGTTTTTATTAAAGGGGTTGTCTATTAAAAAATGACTCCGCTATGGGGACAGGGGGAGCTATAAAAGAAAAATCCCTGATACGCACAGAGCTGTCCCCCACCATTGCTGCTCATAAGGTCCTGATGATCTGCTCCTCTTCACTTCTGAGTTCTCGTCCCGACACAGAGAGGAGGCTCTCCAGTATATCGGGACGTAAACCTGGAAGTCAAGAGGAGGGCATCACCGGGCGCTCCAAAGCGGCAGCAGAGGGGGCAGCTAGGTATTGGGCATTCAGTGGGAATCAGCCGATTCCCTTGGCTGAGAAGCAACCCCACACATGAATGGTTTCTGGATGCTTTACAGTTGGCATGAGACAAGACTGGTGGTATCGCTCACCTTGTCTTCTCCCAACAAGCTGTTTTCCAGATGTTACAAACATTCGGAAAGGGGATTCATCAGAGAAAATGACTTTATCCCAGTCCTCAGCAGTCCACTCCCTGTACCTTTGGCAGAATATCAGTCTGTCCCTGATGTTTTTTCTGGAGAGAAGTGGCTTCTTTGCTGCCCTCCTTGACACCAGGCCTTGCTCCATGAGTCTCCGCCTCACAGTGCGTGCAGATGCACTCACGCCTGCCTGCTGCCATTCCTGAGCAAGCTCTGCACTGCTGGTAGCCCGATTCCCAAGCTGAAACACTTAAGAGACGGTCCTGGCGCTTGCTGGTCTTTCTTGGGCGCCCTGGAGCCTTTTTGGCAACAATGGAACCTCTCTCCTTGAATTCCTTGATGATGCGATAGATTGTTGACTGTGGTGCACTCTTTCTAGCTGCGATACTCTTCCCTGTTAGGCCAGTTTTGGAGTGCAATGATGATGCACGTGTTTCTTTAGAGATAACCATGGTTAACAGAAGAGAAACAATGATGCCAAGCACCAGCCTCCTTTTAAAGTGTCCAGTGGTGTGATTCTTACTTAATCATGACAGATTGATCTCCAGCCCTGTCCTCATCAACACCCACACCTGTGTTAATGGAGCAATCACTGAAACGATGTTAGCTGGTCCTTTTAAGGCAGGTCTGCAATGAAGTTGAAATGTGTTTTGGGGGAAAAAGTTCATTTTCTAGGCAACATTGACTTTGCAATTAATTGCTGTTAAGCTGATCACTCTTTATAACATTCTGGAGTATATGCAAATTGCCATTATAAAACCTGAATGCAGTAGACTTTGTAAAAATTAACATTTTATCATTCTAAAAACTTTTGGCCATGACTGTTGTGGTGTGTGGTGTGTGTGTGGATGGTTAGTGTGTGTGTGTGTGTGTGTTGTGTATGACTGTGTATGTATGTGTATATATATATATATGTATGTGTATGTATGTGTATATATATATATATGTATGTATATATATGTATGTATATATATATGTATGTTATATATATATTGTATAATATAAATGTATGTTTTATGTATATATATTGTATGGGGTTTTGTAAATGTGTAATATAATTATATAACCCTAATATATATAAATATGTTGTAATATATATATGTATATATATATGTATGTGTGTATATATATATATATATATATATGTATATATATATATATATATATGTATGTGTATATATATGTATGTGTATATATATATATATATTTTTTTTTTTTTAATGGGCAGCCCTTGTCCCCATCAAATATCAATTCTGGAGCATCTTTCCTTCTATAAACTCAATTTGTCAGCTGGGTGTTGTCTAACATTGTCCAATCAGCACAGTGTGTGTAGGGACACGCCCCTTTGAAAGCTGAAATGGTAACACCCATGTGACTGATTAAGTAATTTGTTTCTAGAAGGGATAACAGGAACAGCACAACACAGAGATATAAGAGAAGATGCCCCAGAATTGTTATATCACAGGGAACACGAGGATTTACTACAACAGACAAGTCAGGAGATGTAACAAGTCCTCTGTGTGCGAAGTCCTGTGGATTATCGAGTGGCACTGTTGGCGCAATGGGTATATGAATGATGGTAACCAGTCATATAAGTGATATGGACTGGCTAGTTGGTACAATCCGGTGGAGGCTAGTGCGGAGCGTATGGGGGTCTCTACATAAAATATACAGGATCTTGGGGCAGCAGGTATTCTCTCTGGGTGTGAGGTAGTTTTGGGCATACATGCTATAAGGAGAGAGGGATGCGGGGTCCTTGTTGCTGGGGATTTGCCACATGTAGGAAATATTTGCTGTTCTTTTCTCTACAAAACCTCTTTCAGGCCAAATACAATTAAGGGTTTTCTTAAAAACCTAATATGCTCTTCTACTTCTCATTATCCCAACTACATAAAACCCAGACTAATCTGCTGAGTAAGCTCCGCACCGCCATTGGTTGTGTGTCCCAAGACCTCAGCAGTGTCTGCACATTGTATTTGTTGCTAGGTTAGATTAGGCCCCTCCCTATTGTCTAGACTCCTCCTCTCTGTCTATGGGCAACAGTTTCCTCATAATCTGCTTTTTCTCACTGGGGGTTTAATTTCTTATAGGTTATAATCATCCGTCCTGACTGCAGTGAGCATCATCTCTCCATGTACTGACTGCCTGGTGAGCCTGTGCTTAGACACAGCAGCCGATCAGGACAAGCAGAGCTGCACTTTAGGGCATCATTGAAGGACAACACTACAATGTGAGCCAATGAAGAGGGGAACTATAGACTACATCAAATTCCAATAGACAGTGCAGGCTGGAGTCATTGGTCATAATAGAGCAGAGCTGCAGTGACAGGTATTCATGAGGGACAGCGAAGAAGCTTAAATCAATGAAGAAGAGAAGAGTTGGCTCTCAGACTCCATAGACGGTGCAGTTAGGTTGGAGTCATTGGTCATAGTAGAGCAGAGCTGCGGTGTAAAGAATTACTGAGGAACAGAGCAGTCAAATCTCTTCCCATAATGCCTTGTTGTATGTAAATGCTTGTGTGGTGCAAAAGGCAGTCTTAAATCCTCACACACCTACATGTTGCCTCTCCCCAAGGAGAGAGATTCCCCTTTCTGAGCCACTCATGGCCTCTCACCCAGCTGTCCAGTAAGCGGAAAACCCCAAACAGCTGTTTGCAGATGAGTGATACTGGCTTGTCATGAATCCTTTTCGCTTTCCAAGACTCAGTGAGTCACAAGGGAATAGAGGATGGCTATATCCAATAGAGGATGCTAGAACATTCCCCTCTCTCCTCATAATGCCTTGTTATATGAGGGACAGAGAAGCAGCCTAAGTCAATGAAGAAGAGATGAGGTGGCTCTCAGACTACCTCTGATTCCAATAGACATTGCAGTTAGGCTGGAGTCATTGGTTATAAAGTAGGGGAGCTGTGGTGTAAAGCATCACTGAGGGGCAGATAAGCAGCCTAAACCAATGAAGAAGCGGAAAGATGGCTTTCGGACTATCTTCGATTCAAACAGAGAGTCCTTGCTGGTCATACAGCATCAACGAGGGACAAGAAAACAGCATAAGTCCGGGAAGAAGTGGCTGCCAGCCTACCTCCCATTCCAATAGACAGTGCATTGGTTATAATTTAGTGGAGCTGCAGTATAAGGGTACATTCACACAGCATTTTTTTTGAAGTGTAAATTTACACGTCCAAATCGGCTTTAAAAAAAAGATTGATTAGAGGTGTATTTTGAAGAAATCTTATCCCCATTGTTTCTTATGGGAAATTTACAAGCAAAAAACGCCTCAGGAATTGACATCGCTCCTTTTTTCGCCTGCAATTGCATCCAAACAACGGCTCGCAATTATGCTTGTTAAATGTTAAGTGAACGACAAGGTGTATTTTACATCATATTCAATGAGGAAGGATTTGAAACTGGTCTGAAGCTGATTTTGGGCTGTTTTTCTGTGCGTAAAACACGCTAAAAATGTCCCAAAAAACACCGTGTGAACAATACCCTAAAGCATCACTGAGAGAGAAACAACCTAAGCTAATGTAGAAGGGAAAAGGTGCCTTTCAGACGACCTCAGCCTCCAGTAGTCAGAGCAGCTGTGAGGTTTAGGGCTGTGCACTGGCCAGTTCCTTTCTGGTACCACAGTGCATTGGCCTCTGCTGTCCTTCCCCCCCACGTTTAGGTGCTTGCATTGGCCTCTGTTTTCTCCCCCCCCCCCCACACACATTTAGGTGCTTGCATAGAACTCCGCTGTCCTTCCTCCCACATTTAGGTGCTTGCATCGGCCTCAGCTGACCTTCCTAACACATTTAGGTGCTTGCATCGGCCTCCGCTGTCCTCCCTCACAAATTTAGGTGCTTGCATTGGTGTCCACTGTACTGCACCTCCACATTTAGGTGCTTGCATCGGCCTCCGCTGTCCTTCCTCCCACATTTAGGTGCTTGTATTGGCCTCCGCTGTCCCCCCCCCCCCACACACACACACACACATTTAGGTGCTTGCATTAGCCTCCGCTGTATTCCCCCCCCCCCCCCCCCCCCCCCTCCCCCCCCCACCCCTCCCCCACACCACAAACACATTTAGGTGCCTGCATTGGCCTCCGCTGTCCTTGCCCACCCCACATTTAGGTGCCTGCATTGGCCTCTGCTGTATTCCCACCCCCACATTTAGGTGCCTGCATTGGCCTCCGCTGTCCTTCCCTCCACATTTAGGTGCCTGCATTGGCCTCCGCTGTCCTTCCCTCCACATTTAGGTGCCTGCATTGGCCTCCGCTGTCCTTCCCTCCACATTTAGGTGCCTGCATTGGCCTCTGCTGTCCTTCCCTCCACATTTAGGTGCCTGCATTGGCCTCCACTGTCCTTCCCTCCACATTTAGGTGCCTGCATTGGCCTCTGCTGTATTCCCCCCCCCACATTTAGGTGGCTGCATTGGCCTCCGCTGTCCTTCCCTCCACATTTAGGTGCCTGCATTGGCCTCTGCTGTATTCCCCCCCCCCCCCCCCCCACCCCCCACATTTCGGTAGCTGCATTGGCTTCCGCTGTCCCCCCCCCCCCCCCATTTAGGTGCCTGCATTGGCCTTCGCTTTCCCCCCCCCACACACACACATTTAGTGCCTGCATTGGCCTTCGCTGTCCCCCCCCCCACCCCCCCCACACACACACATTTAGGTGCCTGCATTGGCCTCTGCTGTTTCCCCCCCCCACACACACACACACACATTTAGGTGCCTGCATTGGCCTCCGCTGTCCTTCCCTCCGCATTTAGGTGCCTGCATTAGCCTCCGCTGTATCCCCCCCCCCCCCCCCCACACACACACATTAGGTGCCGGCATTGGCCTCTGCTGTTTCCCCCCCCCCCCACCACACACACACATTTAGGTGGCTGCATTGGCCTCCGCTGTCTCCCCCCCCCACATTTAGGTGCCTGCATTGGCCTCCGCTGTCCCCCCCCACCCCCACACCCCCACATTTAGGTGCCTGCATTGGCCTCCACTGTCCTTCCCTCCACATTTAGGTGCCTGCATTGGCCTCTGCTGTATTCTCCCCACCCCACCCACACACACACACACACACACATTTAGGTGGCTGCATTGGCCTCCACTGTCCTTGCGCACCCCACATTTAGGTGCCTGCATTGGCCTCCACTGTCCTTGCCCACCCCACATTTAGGTGCCTGCATTAGCCTCCGCTGTATTCCCCCCCCCCCCCCCCCCCCCACACACACATTTAGGTGCCTGCATTGGCCTCCGCTGTCCTCCCCCCCCATTTCGGTGCCTGCATTTGCCTCCACTGTATTCCCCCCCCCCCCCCCCCATTTAGGTGCCTGCAGTGGCCTCCGCTGTCTCTCTCTCTCCCCCCCCCCCCCCCCCCACACATATTTAGGTGCCTGCATTGGCCTCCGCTGTCCTCCCCCCACATTTAGGTGCTTGCATTTTTACATTGCCATCTTTAATAGGCTGGAATCTTTCACAGCAGAGGATTCAATAGAAGTGGGAGCTCTACTTCTCCTTTCTGCTGGATCCACTTCTGCACCAAAACTGTGTGTGTGATTCCAGCTAATTGCTCGCCCTCCAACCTCCAGATGCTACATGAGCGAAACCCAACTGTGATCATCCATCCGGCCAGAAGCTGCAGATAAGATTTCACCTTGTGCCTTTTCTCCCTGCGCCTCTTCTGCCGTTTCGGGCAGCTCTTCTTGGGTTACAGGCTGCGCCATGCGGGCAGCTCTTTATGAATGCTCGCCAGCCGGTCTCGGAAGAGCAACCATGGGAAGTGCGCAGAGTGCGCTCACCGGGAATCGAGTTGCAATTTTCCAGGGATTGCTCATGCAGAAAAGCTGTTGTGAGGATGGAGCAGTCTCCCCATTAACTCCATGTCCAGGTCACCAGGGCACATCAAGGGCTTGTAGCTCCTCGCTGCAGAGATGCTTTATCAGGTGGAACATTATACTCTCCATATACATGAGGGTCACCTTTAAGCTTCCTGCACCCATTATAGGATACAGTGACAACTAGGCCTCCATTAGAGCTCCCACAGAGGTTGTCATCCAGCTTTCCCAAAATGCTGAACTGCAACCTTTGATTTAATCGGGTATTTGAGAGGCCGTCTCATTTGTAATCGGGTGTCTGGGAAAGCTGTGTGAGCAGTGTCTGGCAGCCATGTTGGTCGCTATTCAGCTTTCTGAGGAATAAAACCATTTGGAGAATGACTGAACTAAGGCTAAGGCTTTTTTTTTTCACGTGGGAGATACTCCTCAACAAGGACCTGTGACATATGACATGTATTTTTTTTTTTTTTTTTTTTTTTAGTAAATTCTAATGTTCCTCATAAAATAGCAGTTTTACCCTGTTTCCCTGAAAATAAGACAGTGCATTTTTTTTTAATGCAATTCAGAGTTTGGCTGCTTATGCTGATGTTTGTGATGAAATCACTACAGTAGATTAATACATGCTGATTATTTGTTCAGCAATAAATGTGAATTCTTGTTCATAGAAAAAAACATCCCCTAAAAATAAGTCTTAGCTCGTCTTTAGGAGCAAAAATTAGTGTAAGACACTCTTATTTTCGGGGAAACGGGGTAGAAGGTCTTTCCTTAGGTTTCTATCTTGTGCTGTTCCTCTGTTATTCCTCCTAGAAATGTATTACCAATCTGTCAGATGGGTGTGACTAGTTGTAAGTGTGTCTGACACTGACCACAATATATGAAAAAAAACTTTGAGATTCTTGGTTCGCATGTTTTTGGCCAAAAATGCTCAAGCCACCCCCGACTTACAACGGGATCTCAGGTGGGTGGTCCTACTCTATCTTATCTCTCACTAGGGTCAACTTCAGACCTCTCACTGTGCCAAACGGCCTCCAAAATGCAGAGAGAAAAATAAAAAAAAGCACCAACCTCTCAAAGCCTAGTGCATTGATATAACAGCCTGTGGAGGTGGGCGTGGTGCAGCAAACCAAGATGGAGGTATCCATTCCTCCTAATATAGTTTAAAAGCAAATATGTGCCAAATACAACGTATAGTTCTGCACAGAAAAACATTTCTGAAAAAAACTATGCGAACCTGGGTGCACTGGCCACTGTATTTTGGAGGCCGTTTGGCACAGTGAGAGGTCTGAAGTTGACCCTAGTGAGAGATGAGATAGAGTAGGACCACCCAACTGAGATCCCGTTGTAAGCCGGGGGTGGCTTGAGCATTTTTTGGCCAAAAACATGCGAACTAAGAATCTCAAAGTTTTTTTTTCATATATTGTAGATAGCATAAAATGCTCCTTTGGAGATTTCCATGTGTTTTTTCGCCCTTTTGACACTGACCAATCACAGCTGACAGTCGGTGTGCGCATCAACACGCCCCCTTTTGGTGACATCCATCTGGTGACAGATTCAGTAATACATTTCTAGGAGGAATAACAGAGGAACAGCGCAGCACAGAGATATAAGAGAAGAGGCTCCAGAATTGTTATAATCACAGGGAACACAAGGATGTAACAAGTCCTCTGTAAGCGAAGTCCTGTGGATTCTCGAGTGGCACTGTTGGCGCAGCGGGTATATACTAAAACAGACCTGTCAGGAGACGTCACAGGGGCTCTTTATGGAGGGATTCATGGCATGGGGTGCAGAAGCTTCTTGTTACACAGCCTCCACTGCATCCTTCGCTCTTATGCATTTGCTGTTTATATTGCTAAGGATTTTTTGGAAGATGCTCTCTAAAAAGAGATACCTGTGACATCTCCTGATTTGTCTTGGGTATTTTTTTTTTTAGGTTTCTACCTTGTGCTGTTCCTCTGTTATTATTTCTAAAAAATTACCAATCTGTCAGGTGGGTGTTACCAATGGTCAATGTGTTCCTGCACAGTCTTCCCACTGTCCAATCAGAGCTGACAGTCAGGAACACCCCCCCCCAAGTGGGTAACACCCATCTGACTGATTCTATAATACATTTCTAGGAGGAATAAGAGGATCAGCACAACACAGAGAGATAAGAGAAGATGCGGCAGGATTGTTATTTCACAGACTTATTGAAGTGCACAGCAGGAGGTGTCACAGGTCCACTTCATGGAGGAGTCGTGGCGTCTGGAGCAGAAGCTGCTGGTGGTTTCCAGGTTGTTGTTTTCTCTTGGCTGCGTCCTCCGCTCTCGTGCTCTTTGTTACATCAGATTGGGCTGTTTCTATTCGTAAGGGAAGGCTCCTTAATGAAGCATCTGCCGGTTCGGGCAGGTGAGCCTTCTCTTGTGGGTGTTTGTCAAGGTGCAGGTGACACTGCTGACTGCGAGTCTCTCTCCTCCTGGGGCCACAAATGTCACATCTCCCAGTTCTACGGTATGAGGTGCTCCAGTGGCCTCACATCTACCCAGAGCAGAGAAACCTCACCATTGCCAGTGGTAACAGGCTGAAATATGCCCAGAAAACCTCTGTCCTCTGTCAAGTTCTTAAAACTTCTATTCATCTCCTATTTCAGTTTCTGGGAAAGCTGGGTGACAACCAGTGTGAATGCTATTAGGGTAGCAGGACAAGCAGTAGATTTGTTGCATACATTTCTGCAAATGTACTGTTCATTAAAGGTTGAGTACATAGCACATTTATTGTGCACACCAGGAAAGCTCCCAACCTATATGCTTAAAGGGGTTGTCTCACTACAAGGATTGCTTTTTATGTTAACGATCTTGCAAAAACAAGTCACTTTGCAATAAGTGTCCATTAACAGTGTCCTACCTATTCCTAGATATCTCCTCTCCTTGTATGGGCTGCATTGCCGTATTCGCCCAGCAAGGAGGAGAGACAGAATCCACAGTTCTCTTTGGCTGGGACGGATTCCAGCCGTATTGCAGTGCAGTATGGCGCGCAATACGGCTGGAATCCGTGCCCGAAATAAGCCGTGTGAACGGCCCCTCAGAGGACGCTCAGACGGCGTGGAATTTCTGCCTCCTCTACCCGTAATAGTCGGCACACTAAACATTTCAAAGAATTGACAGGTCTGTTCCTGGTCAGCGCCTACTATAATCGCCCAAAATATACAGATAAATCAGTGGCATCTAAATGGTGACCTTGATTTTACATAGAGTATAATGGAGGTCGATTTACCATTGGATTGGATGCTGATTCTAAAGCAGATTCAGTGCACAATTCGCCCCCAGAATCCGCGTCCAAATCCGTTGTGTGAATGTAGCCTAAGGGGCCGTTCACACGGCTTATTTCAGCACGGATTGGCGGCGTACTGCGCGCCGGATTTGCGCTGCAGTACGGCGCCAATCCGTCGCAGTAATTACGGTAATCCACAGTTCTCATAGAGAGCAGTGGATTCAGTCGCTCCTCCCCGCTCGGCGAATCCGCCGCGGGGGGAGAAAGTGACATGCACATGATCCAGGCGCAATACGCGCCGTGGATAATGTAAGTCTATGGGGCCGGCGGGCAGCGCCCCCACTACGCCCCCGCCCCTTATTCAAGCCGGAATTGCGAGCGCAATCCAGCTCGCAATTACGTCTTGAATAAGCCGTCTGAACACGGCCTAAGACTACATTAAAAGTACCTACATGAGACTCCTTTGCTGCGCTGTCTCAGGCCACTTAAAATCAGGCTGTGGGCCGAATCCATGGGCTTTGTGTTTGCTACCTGCGCTATAGAGGGCTTAGCACTCTGCTTCTCTAAAGTAATGCAGTGAATCAAGAAGGGCGTCACTTCCCTGTGCTGATGGCGTATGTTCACACAGTGTAATTTTGAAGTGTAAATTTGTGTTTTAAAATACGCCTGATTAGAGAAGTGTATTGTTTGCAAATTGTGGAGCGTATATGTGTGCGCCGAAAATACTCTCCAACGTTTCTGTGGGATTTTACTTGCGAAAATGCCTCAAGAATTGACAAAGCCCTTAAATTTACACGAGTAAGACCGTCCCTAAGGGTGCTTTCACACGGTGTGGTTTTTGGTGCGTTTTTTATGCATTTTTTTGGATCTTTTTTTGTGCAGGAAGGCACAACAATTAATGCTGTACATTGTTGCACAAAAAACGCATCCAAAAAAACGCACCCTAAATACACACGGCAATTATGCTTGTAAGATATGCGTCGTGTGAATGATGGTGCATGTTTTACATTGGAATCAATGAGAGCGGCACAGAACGTTGTTGAGCTTATTTTGGGGCGTATTTGGGTGCAAAATACGCCCCCAAACCAGTGTAAAATTACGTTGTGTAAACATACCCATAGGCTGATTGATATTCCAGTAGGCGGAAAGGTGGACGATACCCCTTGAAGGGGAATGAATCATGAACCCTAGTGAGGTAACTGCTGCCAGATGTCGCGGAGCGTGTGCATTAATGAAGGTGTTAATGGCAATAACAACTTTGGGCTGTGAAGTCAGATTTAACTCTTGCAAACAACACAGTATCAGCAGCGCTCTATAAGCACTAAAAACAGTCAAAGCGAATATAGGAATCTTTTCAAAACGCATTTCTGCAACTTTACAATACATGAAAATTCGATCGTCTTTTGATCAAAACTGTACTTGCCCATCTACCGCGACAAGTTGACCTCAATACATATGGGGGCCCTACTCTGACATTTTGCCTCGCTTGCTGTCCAATCAGACCTCCATATCTTAGGGAGAGAAGGTCCCAGCTACACTCTGCTTAGGTTAAAAACAGTTTGTATGTGGCTAGGCAGAGTGCACAACCAAAATGGGGGCCAGCCACTCCCCAATGCAAACCGTCCAAAAGGCAAAAGTTGGTCAGCACATCCAAGGCAATTTTTAAAATAAATAAGTATAGGTGCACGCAGGCGCGACAACATAAAAGTAATGCAAGCACAACACAATAGCAGCAGCGCTCTATAAGCACTAAAAAAGGTCAAAGGGAATATAGGATTTTTTTTTTTTTTTTTTTTAAAAAGCATTTCTGCTACTTTAGATACAGTACATGAAAACTTCAGGTTCTTAGTGTACATTTTTTATCAAAACACTAATTGCCCATCTACCACAACAAGGTGACCTCTATACAGACAGGGACCTATGCTCCTTTAATAAAAATTGTCTTGGATGTGCTGACCAATTCTTTTTTAGGTTTAACCCTTGCGACAATGAATGTCACCAGGCGCCCCCATCTTCATCAGGCCGGAGTCTGGGTTCAGTTGCTTTGGTCTAATTTATAATGGTGAATGATGTGGTCAGCAAAGTAGAATCTGCCCCTAACACGTAGATTTGCTGCAGCCAAGTCCACAGCAGAAAAATACGTTGTGTGTGTGTCCACCTCTATGGTTGTGCGACGTTCAATGAGATAATGGCTGCAACGTGATATGTGGCCGTATGGTGGTTACACTTGGCTAAGAAAATTCCACAGTTGTGCAAGAAAATACCAAGCAGCAATGGATACGGATGTTATTGGGACTGATTCATCAAATGTACGCGCAGTCCCGGCTGTACCACATTCTGACGTGCATCAGTCTCCTAGTTATAAACGGAGACTTAGGTGGCGTGGCTCGGCGTGCTGACATCATGCACTGAGTGACACCCCGTAATAATGCTGGAACGCTGCAAGCCTTCCTCCACCCACTGCGCCTTCCGGTTGGCACAGAACAGCAGATATTTTTTCAGTTCGTACCACCCATCCACCTTGCGCTGGGAACCTCCATTTTCAGGCCGGTATTACAGGTCTGCTTCACGCCACTCTGTTCATTTGCTGTCGGCCTTGGCAAAGCAGGTTTGTTCTTACTGCTTCCAGTCCCCCACCCAATCCCAAATACAGCACTGTACTGTATCGGCTACCATACAATCAGTACATGTATGGTATGCTGACATTTTGTAGTTGTGGAACTACAAGTGCCAGCAGGCCACACCAGACATGTACTAATTGTATGGGTGCCGATTAGTACATGTGTTTAACATGGGCTGCTGTGGCATGCTCGTAGTTGTAGTTCCACAACAACTAGCTGCTGTGGAACATGGAACTACAAGTGCCAGCATGCCACACCACACATGTACTAATTGCATGGGTGCCGATTAGTACGTGTGTTTAACATGGGCTGCTGTGGCATGCTCACATTTCTAGTTCCATGTTCCACAGCAGCTAGTAGTTATGCTGGCACTTGTGGTTCCACAGCTACTAGCTGCTTTGGAACATGGAACTACAAATGCCGGCATGCCACAGCAGCACATGTTAAACCTATGTACTAATCAGCACCCATGCAATTAGTACATATGTGGTGTGGCATGCTGGCACTTTTAGTTCCATGTTCCACAGCAGCTAGTAGTTGTGGAACGACAAGTTCCAGCATGCCACAGCAGCCCACGTTAAACACACGTACTAATCGGCACCCATGCAATTAGTACATGTGTGGTGTGGCATGCTGGCCCTTGTGGTTACACCCCCACACCACAAAATGTACTAATTGCATGGGTGCCCGGATTAAGATACTGTGTGTTTAAACGTGGCTGCTGTGGCATGCTGGAACACTTTCGTTCCACAACTAATACATGTGGTGTGGAACATGGAACTAAAAGTGCCAGCATGCCACACCACACATGTACTTATTGCATGGGTGCCGATTAGTACGTGTGTTTAACATGGGCTGCTGTGGCATGCTCACATTTGTAGTTCCATGTTTCACAGCAGCTACAAGTGCCAGCATGCCACAGCAGAAGATGAGACATAGTTAGGTGAAATCTTCTAAATAGGGGCACAGACAGCAAAACAAATGTAAAAGGGGTGTTAACCCTTTCCTGCACTTTCCAAAACTAATTAAAAAGAACGCATAACGAACCTCCCGTTCATAACCCGGGGGCTGCCTGTGATTGGTCTTGCCCATAATGTGCCCGCTCTTGTGGTCCTCCTGTTACTGTGGTGCGGAGCCCCGGATGGCAGAGGAGCTGTTGCCATGTCTCTCCACAGAGGAGGCAGCAGGAGCATAATCCATTCACGGCAGGACAAGCTCCTCCATCTGCCTGCGTGGACAGGGCATGTTTCTCCAGGTTGAAGCCTTGTTTGCATGGTAACTGGAGACATTATTCATTCTATCTTCAAGGTCAAAGCAGGCGAGGCCACATTAACTATACACAGCGGCAAAGCTAAGGGCTGGAGGCAAAAGCGCAGATCTGGCGCATCCAGCTGAGGGTCATACTGCAGGACTCAAGCTGCCCCTATGAACAGCTACGCAGAAAAAAAAAAAAGTTCCTTTATGACAGTCATAGCCATTAAGGACCACTCAAGTCAGCGTCTAACCGGCCTCACGTGGCTGATAACGGAGAGCAATAGATTGTACTCACCTGTCCTACAGTCAGTCACTGCCTAGCCTGAAATGGCTCATAACTGGGGCAAAATATCAAATTCACTTGCACAGTGAATGGAGAGAAGTATATTGTCCATTACAGGGGAGCTCCCATAGACTTTGATGGTCTATCGCTAGGATATGCCATCGATGTGCGACACGCACCTATCTCGGGAACTGGCCCCTGAAAGTTACGGAGCAGAACGGAGTGCTGGTCACGCTCGTGCATGAGACGCCATTCTGTTCTATGGGAGGAGTGCAGGTGAGGGCCGTGTCCAGCTGTGCTCAGAACTCCCATAGAACAGAATGGAGAGTTGTGCACAGCTTTTGGGACCCGTTTCCAAGATGGACAGACAGACCTGAAACTCACATAGAAGAGAATTCATTTGCAGCCAACAATTCTGCACAAAGGAGTTTGGGGACTGGTTATTGATCTCACCCCAGGACCTACATCTATCAGACATTTATAGTATAGCCTGATGATAGGACGTGAATGTCTGAGGTGGGAACACCTCTTTATCAAGAATCTTTGGTCGTTCCTGACATGTACGGTTTAGTGGATACTAATATTGCACATAATGTAACATTTCTGGAGCATCTTTCCTTAAATCTCTACTCCAAATCACATAACCCTATATATCACAGAGCTCAGCTTCTCTCCTCTATCATATAACCCTATATATCACAGAGCTCAGCTCCTCTATCATATAACCCTATATATCACAGAGCTCACTCCTCTCCCTCTATCATAAAACCCCATATATCCCAGAGCTCAGCCCCTTTTCCCTCTATTCATATAACCTTTATTTTCCAGAGCTCAGCTTCTCTCACTATATCATATAACCCTATATATCCCAGAGCTCAGCTTCTCTCTTTTATCATATAACCCTAGATATCACAGAGCTCAGCTTATCTCCTCTATCATATAACCCTATATATCACAGAGCTCAGCTTCTCTCCCTCTATCATATAACCCTGTGTATCAGAGCTCAGCTTCTCTCCTCTATCATATAAGCCTATATATCACAGAACTCAGCTTCTCTCCTTCTATCATATAACCTACACTCACCGGCCACTTTATTAGGTACACCATGCTAGTAACGGGTTGGACCCCCTTTTGCCTTCAGAACTGCCTCAATTCTTCGTGGCATAGATTCCACAAGGTGTTGCAACGATGCTCAATTTGGTACAAGGGGCCCAAAGAGTGCCAAGAAAAATATTCCCCACACCATGACCCACCACCACCAGCCTGAACCGTTGAACAAGGCAGGATGGATCCATGCTTTCATGTTGTTGACGCCAAATTCTGACCCTACCATCCGAATGTCGCAGCAGAAATCGAGACTCATCAGACCGGCAACGTTTTTTTTCCAATCTTCTACTGTCCAATTTTTGATGAGCTTGGGCAAATTGGAGCCTCAGTTTCCTGTTCTTAGCTGAAAGGAGTGGCAACCGGTTTTGGTCTTCTGCTGCTGTAGCCCATCTGCCTCAAAGTTGGCCGTACTGTGCGTTCAGAGATGCTCTTCTGCCTACCTTGGTTGTAACGGGTGGGTATTTGAGTCACTGTTGCCTTTCTATCAGCTCGAACCAGTCTGCCCATTCTCCTTTGACCTCTGGCATCAACAAGGCATTTCCGCCCACAGGACTGCCGCTCACGGATGTTTTTTTCTTTTTCGGACCATTCTCTGTAAACCCTAGAGATGGTTGTGCGTGAAAATCCCGGAGTATCAGCAGTTTTTTGAAATACTCAGACCAGCCCTTCTGGCCCATCAACCATGGCCATTTTAAAGGCACTCAAATCACCTTTCTTCCCCATACTGATGCTCGGTTTGAACTGCAGGAGATTGTCCCTTTACCATGTCTACATGCCTAAATGCACTGAGTTGCCGCCATGTGATTGGCTGATTAGAAATTAAGTGTTAACGAGCAGTTGGACAGGTGTACCTAATAAAGTGGCCGGTGAGTGTATATATCACAGGGCTCAGCTTCTTTTCTCTATCATATAACCCTATATATCACAGAGCTCAGCTCCTCTCCTCTATCACATAACCCTATATATCACAGAGGTCAGTTTCCCTCCTCTATCACAAAACCCCTATAATCAAAGCTCAGTTCTCTCCTCTATTATGTACTGTCTCGCTTGTTGGGGGGACACTTGCCCTCTGAGTCTTTCCATGTTTTTTGGGGGGGGGGGGGGGGGGGGGGGGGTTGTTGCTATTCTGTTCCTTTCCCTGGTGAGTTACATATGGAAACAGCGGCTCCGATCTCCGGGAAGCTGTGAAATTCCATCTATTTTTCCTCTGTGTTGATTTAGGCAGATTACTCCTAAGACGCTGCATCGGGGCAGGGATTTGGCGGCGCGCCTGTCACTCATTTCCTTGCCGGGGCTTTGTTGTTGCCATGGGAATAGTTGTCCAGATCCGGAGGAATGCACATGAAGCCTTGGCATAGGGCAGGTCTCCGCAGCAGGGGCCCCCGGGGGTCATTGTGCGAGGCACGTGTTTTCTGCAAATTCGGGGGCATCTCAAGGACTCGTGTGAACGACACCCGGGAGTTCCTGAGTCACCGCTCTGTTACTGGATTTCCATATGTTGGGGCTTCCTCTGGGCGACTGAGGATGAGTAACCCGACCTCGGCGCATACATCAGCGCCAGCGCTGTCCCCCTCTCATGGAGGTTGAGGCAGATTTTAATGCATTTTGCTGCCTACTTGGGGATTTTCATTCTATGACTTCAGGAGGAGATTTGTCACTTCTTAGTGGGGCGTAACTGATGTAGCGTCTGCACCGCGCTCCCCCACCCGTATGTCATGGAGCTGGGGTGGCGGCGACAGAGGCAGACACGGAGGTGCGGCTGGATGCGCTCATGACGGGTGTGTGATGTGTAAACCTAGTAGAAATCACAGGGGTCTCGCTTCAGGAAAACCTCTCCTTGTTTCGGGGACCCCAGTGCAATATTTATATCTGCAAGCCATGACGCACCCCGGTCTATATACTGTACAGTTCCTCTAATTCAGCACCCAACACTGGTAATATAATGGGAAGGTTCACAAAACCCGAAGCACGGCACCGATGGGGGAACCCAAATCCACAGCAGCAGATTGTACGGCCCGGTTTACATCAGCGCGGAGGCTTCTGTGCGGAGCGTCCATCACCGATTCTGTCAAAAATGGTATAACATGCAGCACCAATTTATCTATTCAAATGACAGACACCCCACAGACCCCACTATAGTATATAGGGTGTGTTGGGCACCACTTGTGTCATATAACAGGTATGGCGCCCCTTTCTACAATGAAGGCTCTGACCAGAACCTATGACATAGATGTTAACCTGGCCTAACCTTTATTTGCACCTCTGCTCCTCTGAAATAGTTTTTAGGCCTGGTTCATGCCTGCATTTGGGTTTTGTTTAAAACAGATGGAAAAGCGGAGATTAAGGGCTTGTTCACATGGAGTTTTGACTCCGTATTAACATGCGCTTTTTAGATGCGTCTCGGGGACCGACAGGATGGACCCAGAGATGCATCTAATAATTAGCAGTGAGATTATCACTGCTGGCAACGAGAAACACGCAGCGGCGTTCACATGATGGATCGCCGCTGCGTGTTTGCCCTGCGCATGTCGGATCCACTTTACGGATTCGATCAAAGAATTGCCTGTCATCTAAAAAGCCAATGTAACGCGGAGGCAAAACTCCGTGTGAACAAGCCCTGACCGAAGTAAACGGAACCATTGTGTAGATCCGTCAAAAGAAACGGGTTACTTTTCTTTCCATCCGTGTTTTTTGGATCTTTTTTTTTTTCTCTTGCATGACTGACGTGTCTGTGCATGTGCAAAAAATTAACCATTTAAAGGGGTTTTCCTACCTCCTCCCTGCGGGCGTCAAATAGAAAATGAACTCATACTTTCCGGCCCAGTTCCCCCCCCCCCCCTCCCCCCTTCTATCCCGTACTTATGATGTCACGTTCAAGCATCATGATGCTGCAGCCAATCACTCACCCCTGTGGTCACATGTGACTGCTGAGGCCTGAGATTGGTTGCAGCATCATGTGATCCGTGAACGTGATGTCATCAGGGAGAGTTTTCGATTTCAGCATGGTGGCAGGTGGTCAGAAGGTTTTTAAAGGGAATGTGTCATCAAAAAATGACTTATTGTTTAACTCCCATTTTTATGCTAAACACATTTTGTAGGAATTTTTGGTTGTGTTTTTTTTTTTTTTTTTAATTTTCCAGATCACTTTCAATATTTTTATAATAATTCTTAAGTCCTGTAATTTTCACTTTGGCCACTACGCCGAATAATAGTCTGACACTTCATGTTCTGTTTGTAGAGCTTGTCAGCAGTGGACTCACTCAGTAAAATCAGGGTCACACTGAAAGGAGACACCATTGTGTACAGATAACACAGAATCACCAGTAAAGAGAGATGTCAACAGCCCCTCTCACTCCCTTCAGTGAAACTCTCTATACAAGTTAAACAGAATCTGTCTTAGGACCATGTGCTAAGCTGCTGTAAGTATATCTCTGATGCTGTTAAAGCGTGCAAGCAAGAATGTCTTCCCCAACATCATATATAGACGGCGAATGAGAAATAATATGGATCAGCGCTGATTTAATAGTAAAAAACAAAACTTGGCTACAGATTCACTTTAAGTTTAGGAAAGCCATTTTAAGGGATGTAAACATGTATACAAATGGCTAGTCATTGAGTAAAACAATTCAAACATAAGGGTCCTTTGTGTCAGACTTAAGTTTTTTTGTGGCAGCTTGCTAGGCTTTTTTCCTTCAAAAAATAGAATACAAATGGCCAAAGTGAAGAAATTTTAAAAGCATAAAAAACCCATTAAAATCAGTGTGTGACCGTTTTTCATACATTTTTCTGATCTCCGTGAAATATAACAATGGAAATCCAGATGCAGATGTGAGTTTTGTATTCCCATCTATGTCCATGTTTCTCATCATTGTACTATACATTAAGGCTATGTCCCACGCATAGAAACCACTAAACTCGCGCATTTTCGTGGTTAGATCTAAAACGCTGAAAATCGACCATTTTGCATCCTAGTTTCAAAAAAAAAATGACCTGTAGTTCACATGTCGTTTTTTATCTGTGTTTTCTCGCAGCCGCGTATAACCACATGTTGATAAGGTAGTTCACACAGCATCTTGCGGTGCGTAACTGTGCGCGCCGCAAGATGCCGTGTGTTTAGAAGAGCGCGCTGATCGGCGCATTCTTCTAAAGCGCAGGGGGAGGTCGGCACCATTCGCTTCCATTATTCCTGCTATGTATATGCCGGAAAGAAGCGACGTCCCTTCTTTCTACCGGCTTTCATTAAGGGGTGGAGAAGACGGAAGGTGAGAATGGCTCTCAGAGAGCTATGTTTCCTGTAAATACAGGACGTATTTAGGGGCTCATTGCAGCAGAATTACGCCCTGAAATACGTCCTGTAAGACGCTGTGTGGACCTGGCCTAATCCGCCGACGTTTGGAGTTTTGCCATCGGTTTCCCATAAATAAATTTTATTATTATTATTAACATTTATTTTAAAGCGCCATTGATTTCATGGCGCTGAACATTCGAGGGGGGTTACATACATAATATGTCAAATGAGTACAATAATAAGGGCCCTGCCCGCGAGGGCTTACAATCTACAGTGGAGGAGGAGAGAGACAGAAGGTGAGGGGCAGACATGTTTGTGGGGTAGTACAGTGGCAGCAGGGTTATTGTAGGTTATAGGCAATCCTGAAGAGATGGGTTTTCAGGTTGCTTTTAAGGCTGGTGAGAGTAGAGGAGAGTCTGAGGTGTTGGGGCAGTGAGTTCCAGAGTGTTGGGGAAGCACGAGAGAAGTCTTGGAGACGGTTGTGTGAGGAGCTGATAAGAGGAGAACAGAGAAGATGGTCCTGTGAGGAGCGGAGATTGCGTGAGGGAAGGTATCTGGAGATTAAGGCAGAGAAGTATGGAGGGCCATATGGGCCGATGACAAAAAAAAGAGAACCGACCACAGTTTTTGACAAAACTGTTACAAAAACCGTGGTCGTGCATTGGGACACAGACTGGTCGACTTCAGCCGGTTCTTGTCCGATGCTGTGGATCCAGCCTCATGCAGTTTCTTCACGTCGCTCACCTCAACGACTTACAGCGAGACTAAAAGAAACAAATAGCTGCCGCGCCTCTTTTCTTTTGGCTCCTCACGTGAGCTGCTCGGCCGCCCCTACAGGGTTAAAGCCTAACTACCGGTGGTAAAGTGATTAAATTCCCTACTGACCCCCCTGCGTGTGTCCCCTGTGGTTGGGTTTGGGAACTGCCAGTCTATGGTGTATTCCTGCTCTTTAATTACCATCATTTGGAGGAGGAGGTTGGAAGAGGCCATTCTAATTGTCTAACTTACTGTTCTGGGCACAGTGACGAGGAGCTTGGGCCCCAGAGCATTGGCCCCTGAGGACTGAGTGCTCCATCGCGCTGAGCCTGACACTGATGCAAGAAATGGAAATAGAGCAGCCAGATGACAGGAGCCCAGCGTCCTGCAGAGGGAGCAGCGTGCGGGGGGCCGGGGGCGCGCTATGGGGGCTCATGCACCTGTTCAGTTGGATGCCTTCCCTTTTAAAATACCCAAATCTTCAGTAAATATGAATGCTTGCACCATCGTCCTGTCTGTTCTTAGGAAAGCTGGGTGTCAACCAGTATGGCTGCAAGTACTATTGTCAGTCTAAATTCTGTACTTATGGTTGTTTGCCGGCGGGCTTGGACTGGCGCATAGAGGAGCAGGGGGAAGTGATAGTGAGCCGCAGAGCATGGTGGGCCTGGGCTGATATTCAGGGAGAAAGGCAGAAAAAGGTAGAGTGAGAGAGTCATGTGTAGCATGTACTGCAGCTGTAGGGTGGGCCCGGGAGTCACCTCCACTGGTGGGCCCCAGGCATGCTGGGTTAATGGGCACGGCAGACCTGGGGTGCTTTTCAGAGAGAGAGGCAGAAAGTCATGTACAGTATCTGTCAGGTGGGCCCAAGGAATCAACTCCACTGGTGTGCTGTAAGCATCCGCTCCGCTGGGGGGCCCCAAGAATCGGCTCCGCTGGGGGGGCCCCAAGAATCGGCTCCGCTGGGTGGGCCCCAAGAATCGGCTCCGCTGGGGGGGCCCCAAGAATCGGCTCCACCGTGGGGGGGGGCCCCCAAGAATCGGCTCCACTAGTGGGGGACCCCAGGAATCGGCTCCACTAGTGGGGGACCCCAGGCACCCCAAAGGACACTATTTGCTGGTCAGACCTAGAAAATCTGGGTGTTAACCACTATCACTTCTTTCTAGCTACCAGCCTGTCATCCAGCTTTCCCACACTCCTGAACTGCAGACTCTCCTAGCAATGCAGGAGTGAGGGGCACATTCGTGTGTCGTCCATCTCTCATTCATTCATCTGTATTTTATCTGCAAATTTCAGACACCAAATTGGCCTTTTCTTTCAGGTTCAATTCTTGCAAATGCAACAAAGACAAAAGAGTAGGGGGGGGGGGGGCTGCTCAGTAACAGGATTACACATAGGCCTCTGTATACACTGGGGGTGAGGTTACTTCTTATCTGTTGCTTTTATTTGACCTTTTCTTTCCAGTCACTCTGCAAATTGAAGGGGAAGACCAAAAGTAACCAAAACTGTTGTCTTGTCAGCAGTGCCCTGAGGTTTCCTGTCTGATGTAAATTTACATTGTAGGCCAAAATACAGAGGTGTGAATGAGGCCTAACAAGATGAACTCTGATGTAAATCTCTGCCAAACTAGCAGGTGAGGTTCACACTTGTGATGTGTGCATACTAAGGCCCACCTGTATGAAACCTGTCGAGGTCTAAAGCTCACTTTGTTGTCCTTAGCAACCAATCAGAGGGCCCGTTTCATATTTCCAGAGCACTATATGAAATAAAAGGGGCGCTCTGATTGGTTGCTATGAGCTCTGATTGGTTGCTATGGGCAACAAAGTGGATTTTAGACCTAGACAGTTTTCATACATGTGGCCCTAAAAGTCTCCATAAGGGTAAATGGCCTGACAGATAACGGCTTACCTCCCAACTTTTAGAGATTGCAAAGAGGGACACATCTGGCCACACCTCTAACCACGCCCAAACACATACATGTCAACTTGTAAGCAAAAAAGGGACACATTTTTAAGAGTTGCATTGTATCCAATGATGAAATATTAAGTTATGTAATATACAGCTAGGAAGCAACTAGATACTTTTTAAAGCAAGATAGTCAGTTTATTGATGCAAATTTATTTCCCAAATGAAAAAGAGGGACATTTATAGAGCTCAGAGGGACAAGGGTCAAAAATAGGGATTGTCCCTCCAAAACAGGGACACTTGGGAGGTATGTAACGGGAGTGTATCCTTTGGGCCTGTGTTTGGCCAGAATATGTTGGTACATTGCAAAAAGGGGTATGTGACAGCGTAAGAGCTCACACCATCTCATACCAGGGCATCCAGTAAAATCCATATACGTTACATGTGTACCAGTTTTTTACAATGGGACAGATGCCACAATCTGGCGTCCATCAACGACGTCCTTGTAACTTACATCCTGGTGTGTACATTAAATGGAGGCCAGAAATGTGCTGTGTTCTTAGCCTAAGGGCCCGGTATGGTGTTGGCCACCATCTGTAGGACATCTTCCCCCTCCACCTCCTCAGCCGTCTCATTCTCTGCAGGACATCAGGACTGAGCTGCTTGCTGATGATGCGACCAGGGGAGATTATACAAGCCATAGACTGCGCTGAGGGACCCTCGAGGGCCTCTTTGGTAAATGCACCCTTGAAGGAGGTTTGGTTATATAGAGCAGAAACTTCAGCAGATCTTCCATCGAGTTATAGGTCATCATGATATCCTAAGACTACCAGGCTTGGAGTGGCCCACGTGGGAGCAGGGGAAAGCACTGGTGGGGCCCCAAGCTTGCTGGGCCCCTGGGCATGGCAGGCCTGGGGCTGCTTTTCAAGAAGGATTGCAGCGAAAGAGAGGCAGAGGGCAAGATATACGTGCAATAAGTAGAGTGGGCCCCAAAAACTCCACTAGGGGACCCCAGTCCAACACTGTGACGCACTACATACAGCAACAGTCCCGTTAGTATTCCTGGGAGATTTTTCCCCACTCTGGGAACATCCACATCCTGTCCAGAAATGGCTTTCCTCAGCCGGGGACACCCTGGTTCCACCTGCGAACACCCATCTGGAGGTGGGGTTTTAATAAGCCACTCCCCTATCACATAATTTATTCCGGGAGAGTTGGCAAGTATGACGTACTATTGGGTTCACAGGCTCTATTTGTTCTTCCAGTGCTGACACATCCGGCTACACTATACACAGATTGTAATCACTTCATAGGAGTTTAATTTTACTACATTCTCTTATCATTTCACTCCATCATCCTGTCCAAACTCTATCTATACAATCTATCACTCCCATCATCCCTGTCCCACAACCTCCCTATCTATACAATCTATCACTCCCATCATCCTGTCCCAACCTCCTATCTCATACTCTATCACTCCCATCATCCCTGTCCATAACCTTTCTATCTCATACAATCTACACTCCATATCCCGGTCCCACAACCTCCCTATCTCATACCGTCTATCACTCCCATCATCCCTGTCCCATAACCTTTCTATCTCATACAATCTATCACTCCCATCATCCCTGTCCCATAACCTTCTTATCTCATACAATCTATCACTCCCATCATCTCTGTCCCATAACCTTCTTATCTCATACAATCTATCACTCCCATCATCCCTGTCCCATAACCTCCCTATCTCATACAATCTACCACTCCCATCATCCCTGTCCCATAACCTTTCTATCTCATACAATCTATCACTCCCATCATCCCTGTCCCATCAACTCTTCCTATCATCATACAAATTCTATCACTCCCATCATCCCTGTCCCATAACCCCCATCTCATAAATCTATCACTCCCATCATCCCTGTCCCTAACTCTATCCATACAATTTATCACTCCCATCATCCCTGTCCCATAACCGCTCGTCTCTCCTACAATTTATCACTCCCATCATCCCTCTCCCATAATCTCCCTATCTCATACCGTCTATCACTCCCATCATCCATGTCCCATAACACCCATCTCATAAATCTATCACTCCCATCATCCCTGTCCCATAACCCCCATCTATACAATTCATCACTCCATATTCCTGCCCATAACCTCATCTATACTCTATCCCTCATATCCTGTCACCAAACCTTTGTCTATACAATCTATCATCCCATAATCGTGGTCCAGTTTTGATTTGTCTGGCATATCTCCTCCTTTTTTTTTTTTTTTTTTTTTTTTTTTTTTTTTTTTTTTTTTTTTTTTTTTTTTTTTTTTTTTTTTTTTTTTTTTTTTTTTTTTTTTACCCTAATACACGCACCCCATTGTGTCTGTGGGGGCATTAAATCCAAAGATAGTGGTGCGTTTTGGATTTGGGTTGGGCCAGTGTGCTCTTGCTCCAGTCTGGCAGGCTGCCGATTGGTTGCCTGATTTTCCTGCAATCTACTGCTCAATCTCCGCTTGACCCAGATTGGAAGCACAGGACTATCCACAGGTTTTTGTCAGTGGTCAGCGCTGGGGTCCAGGGTTTGGTTCTGACCGAGAACATCAGCTGCATGGATTATGTTCTCTGGTTTTCCTCTCACACTTACCCCCCAAAAAAAACATCCCATGAGTAGGATCCGGCCGCCTGTGTGATCAAAACCGCAGCCGCCAATGGCTTCAACATTGACCAGCGATTGGCAGTCACATCACATTACAGTTTAGTCTACACACAGCAACCAGCCTGCTGGACCCTACCTTAAAGGGGTTGTATCACTACATTGATTCATCTTACCTCAGTCCTGTTTTCTTGGTTTCACTTTGAATTCAGGGGCGTGTTTACTGGCTTCCATTAGGCTGCAGTAGAAGCCAGGTCTGTAGCTATAGCAACCAGTGGTGGCAGCCTATCAAGAGAGATCGAACAGGTCTGTAGCTATAGCGACTTGAGGAGCTGATGCAGCCCATACAAGAGGGAATATCTCAGAATAGGTAGGACACTGTTAATGGACATATATTGCAAAGTGACTTGTTTTTGCAAGATCATTAACATAAAAAGCAATCCTTGTACTGAGACAACCACTTTAATATGTTCGTTTGGAATTTAGATTGTGAGCCCCAAGGGCCAGTGAGTGAAGATCGCTATACAGCACTGCGGAATATGTTGGTGCTATATAAATGAATAAAATAGACACGTCTTCTGTTTTTTTTTGTTTTTTTTTTCTATTTCAGACCAAACCAGAATGTAAATTGTGCCTCTGGAGGATTGTGAAGTCTCTCCGGCTGCGTCGGGCTCATCGTCCTGATTTTGTAGCCTAGTTAAAACACTTTACGATTAGATCTTCAGCTCAGAGACTGGAGGGGAGGGAGAGCTGAGCAAATGTTAAGCATCTGTAATAGAATCAGAACATTTTCCGTATAAAGTGGCCGCAGGTCGGGGTGGGAGCATTGGGACCTGGAGGCCTTCATAGGTGACCGGACAGCATGGCTGATGAAGGTAAGGTGGCAGCAAGGGGCTCTACAGCCATTGCCTTGGCATCTGCATAAATGAGCACAGCTCAGGAGGGGGAGGGATTCTCCTTAACTCTGCTTCTCCCGGAACAGATGGGAAGCGAAGGGCCCTGGCTGCGGAGGATTAGCAGCCGGGACAGGGGCCCTTACGGCTGATTTGAGGTTAACGGGACTGGAAAGGAGGGATTTTGTTATTTTGCAGGAGGTGTCCCGGGTGTGGAGCAGATGGTGAGGAGAAGCGTCCCTCCAGCTTACAGGCCACCTCCGGCATCAACAATCCCACAAACAGCTTGTGGATTTAGTGCAGAGGACCCTGTCTGCTTTCTGAATCATTTGCCAGTGTCTGCTCTCGGCTCCCTGCCCTCTTTATAATACGCTTTTCATCCTCGCAGCGGAGGATCCCATCAGAGAAAATAAAGTCAGATTGATTCTTAAAGGGTATCTCCACCTGAAACGAAAAATCCCCTCATCTATTGAGTATAAGTTGTGGAGTCGTCTGCCATTATCAGATATTCTCTTCAGCCTTTCCTAGGTTCTATCTAAAAAAAAAAAATAAAAATGGTGTCTGACAGTCAACATGGCCGCCAGGACCTCATCAGCAGAGGTTGCCATGCAGAAAAAAATGGAAAAAAATCCAGCAGCAAGGGATAACGCTAAAAACGTCTCATTTTATTCTAAATGGTTAAATTCCAGATATACACAGACTGCTCAAGAGCTCACAAACATGGCTGACGCGTTTCAGACGTACACAGCATCCTTATTTATAGCACATACAGAAGTGATTCCCTCCACCCTGTGCACCCTCCTAGGAGGTGATATTGGCTGCCACTCAGAACACTGGTATAAGGGTATATTCAGATGGCACAGCCTTGTGCAGTGCTGTATACAGACCTCCAGCACTAATGTGTCTCTAACATGCTCAGCTAGTAATAGCAGAGCTGATATGCCACAGCCTGAACAGGAAGTGAGAACCTGAAGCTGCCTGTGGCTCTGTGATACAGCATGGTGAGAACACCCCTTTAACAGTGCATTTAAAAGCCACGTCCAGCGCGTGTGGGGTTGGGTTTCGGCCACACGTGTCCTGCTGTGTAAGACGGTGTGAATGTATGTTAATAAGAAACATGTGAGTAAGGCAAGGTGCACATCCTGCTTCTGGCCTCCATTAGGACGCATGCATCATATAAATGTCTCTGACTGATGATGACCATAGTAGACTCTGCAACCATAGGATAGGGTCCCTTGATACAAAAACGGATCCATTTTTTACGGGTGCCTTTGTGTGGAATGGCGCAGGCTTTTCTTTTTTGCGATATGCAGATGTATAGTGTGAAAACAGAGGTGAACAGTGTGTCCTTTGGGCCATTTAATCCTATGGGTAAGTTTAGCATTTATGTCAGATTTCCTGGCATACACACCAAACTTATACCACAAACAAGAGACATCAGCTAGTGAGAAAGCTGGGTGACCACCAGTGTGGCGGCCATTGCCCCTCCCACTAGATCTGGCATCCAGCTTTCACAGGTTTCTTAATGCCAAATCTGCCAAGATACCATATGGATCACCCCTCCCCAATTGGTCGTTGTAATGGCCGTTCTGTTGTTCCGAGCTTTTCTAGAAACAAATATAACTAAGACTTAGTACACACTAAATATAAGACTGTCCTTGTTACCCATAGCAACCAATCAGAGCTCAGCTTTTGTGTTTCCAGAGCAGTATATGAAATGAAAGCTGAACTCTGATTTGTTGCTATGGGCAACAAAGACCGTCATTGCTAGACAGCTTCATACATAGGGCCCAGTATGACACTGTTCTGGGGAAAATGAAAGCTGAGCTCTGATTGGTTGCTATGGGCAACGAGGACAGTCTTGCGCTTAGACAGTTTTCATACATAAGGCCCACTGTGTTAATGGAGTACTTTCATCGTACATGTCGGGACATCGAAATGAAATCGGCATGTGTGTCTATTTGTGTGTCAGTGGGTAGCTAAGGCTGGGTACACACAACATATACAATAGACATTATCCATAGGATTAAATGGCCCAGTGAAAGGCAAATGTGTATCCCTTTGGCTGGTGTACATCTGTATAGCACAAAGAGAAAAGTGCAGGAGCCTCCACTATTCTAAACAATGGCATTCAGTAGAAAACTTCTACCTTAAACTTACACAGTTTTTTTACAGTAGGACCTCATGGGTGACGAATGCTGCTTCTTGGCATCCGTTTAACCTATATGACCTGGTGTGTACGTTAAATGGAAGCCAAAAGCTCAGCGTGTACCCAGCCTAAGTGTATGTTCACACGGCTTATTTTGGCACGCATTTCGCCGTGTACTGCGCTTAATATGTGGGGAAATGCGGCCCATAATTACGGTAATCCATAGCTCTCACAGAGAACTGGATTACGCCTCGTCCCCCCCGCGCGTACAATACGATCGCATTGTATGTGCGGGGAGATAAGTGACGTGAATTATTTGTGGCGCTTATGTGGCGAGAGTAATGCCGCGGGAGTATGCGCTGTTCCCAAAACACACAGTATACTGTACACGCCGCAGTACATCGTGTGAACATACCCGAATACACAGGGAAATGTGCCCCATAATTACGGTAATCCATAGCTCTTCATGTATCCATATAATCCATATAGGTGCTTATAGATCAATGGACAGATATGGGTAAGTTAACACGATGTATTGCGGCGCGTATAGTACATTGTGTGTTTCGGGCGCATGCTCTGATCAGCTCGTACTCCCGCGGCGCGGGGGGGGGGGGGGGGGCGGCATTCCGCCAGCCCCATAGACATGCTACTCGGATGTAGCGGCTCGCGATGTGAGTGTTTATCGGGAGGGACAGTGTAATCCATAGTTCTCTATGAGAGCTATGGATTACTGTAATTATGGGGCGCATTTTCCCACGTATTAAAAAGTGTTTGAATAGACTTGAGGGGCAGTATTTCTACAAAAATAATTGTGTGTGGGCTCCCAAAGTGACCCTCAGAGACTGTAGGAGAACCCCCCCTACTCATGACCTCTGACCTCGCCATTTCCCTGTTCTGTCACCACGTCTGGTGACAAAGTGAAGTACACAGAGTCATTGGTGTCAATGAATCCTAACGAGATCCTTGCATTGTGATGGGGGGGAGAGGCCTGAATGGGGGACATTGATTTATCTTCTGTAAACCCTCCAGCCGCTTTCCTCTCTCGCCCGCCCGCGGGGGACGTGGCAAATGACAGCTCTTTAAGGCTCAGAGTCTGGGTGGGACTTCAGGTTGATCAAGTTTCATTGATTATCCAGGCTTTACAAATGGAAGAATCTGAAAGATTTGCCTGTTGGTGGATAAGTAATGTCATCGCCGGGTCACCCCGGAGTCACACACAGGGACAGCCCGAGCCATCTGACCATAGACCCGTAGCCTCCTCCATTAGTAATCACCTGCATAATAATAATAATAATCTTTATTTCTATAGCGCCAACATATTCCGCAGCACTTTACAAATTCAAGGGTAAACATACAGTCATTACACATTAAAAGTACTTACAAATGAGACACAAGGTGTGAGGGCCCTGCTCGTGAGAGCTTACAATCTATTAGGGTGTATGGGTGAAACATACGGTAAGAAGTGCCAAGTTTACAATGGACATTATAGCCTATGATTGTATCATACAAAGTTTTGCAGCTTTTTTAATAGTCTCTTTGAAATCCTTGTTTTCTTCAAGATCTCTGCTTGCTGTCAATGTACAGGAGCCTGTTTTCAGGGGTGGATGGGAGGGATATGCCCAAGAAACAAAATTCCCTATTCTGAACTATAAAGACATTGGACCTTATGTATGAAAACTGTCTAGCCCTAAGACTATCTTTGTTACCCATAGCAACCAATCAGAGCTCATAGCAACCAATCAGCGCTCAGATTTAATTTCTGATACTACTCTGGGAAAATAAAAGCTGAGCTCTGATTGGTTGCTATGGGCAACAAGGACAGTCTGAATGCTAGACCGTTTTCATGCATAAGGTCCGTAATGATTAAATATTATGACCATCAACTAACTTCATTCTATGTATAGGATTCTGTGATTCTGTCATGAATCAGGAAGCTCAGGATGATCAGTAACTTCTTTCTGGATTGGACAGTGCAGCAGGACATGGAATCGTGGCGCAGGATAAATGTATAAATTATTAGCGGTCAGGAATGTGAGGCGCCTCCAGGAACGGCGCTTTAATGATCTTATTTTCTGACCTTTTCCTAATTATTGACTGTTCCAAGCCGGTTATCAAGTGTCACAGAGAAGGGTCTCATTCCAGAGGGGCCACTCAGCGGACATGCCCCCCACTCACCCAGCGCTGAGACCCTGCTTTGTGTCTGCCTGAAGCCCTGCAGCTGGAGGAAGGTGACGTGTGCCTGGCACTGAAAGGGTGCATTCTTCACCCTGCCCAGGGAGATTACTGGAACAAAGCCCCTCTCCATTCTTCACATGCCTCTCCAAAAGTTCAGAAACTAATATGTTTTCCTACTGCTTGTTTAAACACAGTTAATGAAGCAGTGACCGGGATGTGAACCGTGTATGTGTGTATCTAATCAGCAGTGTGTATCTAACCAGCAATGTGTCAGTGGGTATATAATCAGCACGGTCAGTGTGTATCTAATCAGCAGTGTGTATCTAACCAGCAATGTGTCAGTGGGTATATAATCAGCACGGTCAGTGTGTGTCTAATCAGCAGTGTGTATGTGTGTATCTAATCAGCAGTGTGTATCTAACCAGCAATGTGTCAGTAGGTATATATTCGGCAGGGTCAGTGTGTATCTAAAAAGCATTGTGTATCTAATAGGCAGCGTGTATCTAACCAACAATGTGTCAGTGGGTATCTAATCAGCAGTGTGTCAGTGTGTTTGTAATCAGCAGGGTCAGTATGTATCTAATAGGCAGTGTGTATCTAACAAACTATGTGCCAGTGGGTATCTAATCATCAGTGTGTATCTAACCAGCAATGTGTCAGTAGGTATCTAATCAGCACGGTCAGTGTGTATCTAATCAGCAGTGTGTCAGTGTGTATCTAACCAGCAATGTGTCAGTAGGTATATATTCGGCAGGGTCAGTGTGTATCTAATCAGCAGTGTGTATCTAACAAGCAATGTGTCAGTGATTATCTAATCAGCAGAATCAGTGTTTATCCAGTCAGCAGGGTCTGTGTGTATTTAATCGGCAGTGTATATCTAACCAACAATGTATCAGTGGGTATCTAATCGGCAGGTTAAGTGGGTATCTAATCAGCAACATGCATCTTACTAAAGGTATGTTCCCACAGCGTCTTCTAGACCATATTTCTAAAATACGCCCTGCAACTACAGTAATCGAATTACCTCGGTTTTCCCCAGCACGCAGTTAGCGCCGGGTGAAAGAAGAGAGATTTAGAAGTACACGCTGGCCAATGCACACGTCTAAAACACCTGGCGTATTTCAGCACATAGTGTACGCGCCATGCCCTGAGGGTGCTTTCACACAGAGTGTGTTTTGGTACTTTTTTTTTTTTGCAGAAATGCACGGCATTCATTGCTGTATATTTCTGCAAAAAAAAAAAAGCGCACATCAAAAAATGCACCAATATTACTCCTTTTTTTTTGTTTTTGCTCCATTTTTTGTGTTTTGCAGAAATATATAGCAATGAATGCCTTGCAAAACAAAGTACCAAAAAATGCTCCTGTGTGACAGCACCCTCAGAGTATGTTCACACTGTGTTTTTGTGGTGGTTTTTAGTGCGTTTTGCGCACCAGAAAGCAACCCAACATCGGCCTCATACAAGTTTCAAATCATTCCTCATTGAATATAATGTAAAATACGCCTTGTCGTTCACATGAAGCACATTTCACAAGCGTAACTGCGAGACAGTTTTTTGGATGCAATTACGGCCGCAAAAATAAGTGACGTCAATTCTCGAGGCGTTTTTCGCTTGAAAAATCCCCATAGGGAACAACGGGGATAGGATTTTTCAAAATACGCTTTAAAATACGCCTCTAATCAGAGGTTTATTTTTTAAGCTGATTTGGAAGTGTAAATTTACACTTCAAAAAAGCACTGTGTGAACATTCCCTAACAGTGTGCGTCTAATTAGCAATGTGTCAGTGTGTATCCAAGCAGCAGCATGTATCTAACTAGCAGTGTGTCCCAGAGTAAATCAGCAGGGTCAGTGTATCTAAGGCCAGCTACACAACACGTTTCTTGCTTTCATTTAATGTACATACCAGGCAGTATACATTAAACGGATGGATGCAAAGAAGTGTTATCCACCACCCATAGAGTCCCATTATAACAAACATGTTTTTTCTGAATGCCGCTGTATGGTATACTGTAGGCTCCTGTGCTATTCTATCTTTTTTTGTTTTTTGCAGTATACAGACGTACACCAACCAAACGGAGGCCAGAAGGACAGTTTTAGCCTTAGGCTCGGTGCACAGCAGGTTTATGGGGTACATTTAGTATGTACACAGGCAGCTCCTGATGTATAGACTAAATGTATCCATAGGAATAAATGGCCTGACAGAGGCCAAAAGGTGTGTCCGTTCGGCCTCTGTTTGGCCGGTATATTTCTGTGTACCAAAAATAAAAAAAAAGGAATACTGCAGGAACCTACACTATTCTATACAACAGCATTAGGGAAAAAAAGGATGTTTTCTTACAATGAGACCTAATGGGTGACAGATACCACTTCCTGGCATCTATTTAATATATACAACCTGGTGTGTACGTTAAAGGTAAGCCAGAAACATGGGGCCTTATGTATGAAGACTAACAGTAAGACCATGTTCACACGGCTTATTATGACGTGGTTTTGGACAAGGTTTTCGGCGCGTTTCCTTGCCCAAAACCTCGTCCAAAACGCCCCCAGTTCATTTAATTGATTCCTATGTAAAACCTTATTGTAGTTCACACATGACGAGGTTTTTACACACTTCTTTGGAAGCAATGAAAAAGAAGTGTCGTGTCAATTCTTGAAGCGTGTTTTTGCCGCATTTTCGGTGCGGTTTTTGCCCTGGCTATTAATTTGTATGGGTGAAAACCTCGTCGAAAACATCGCCCAAAACCTCGCCGAAAAACGCCTCTAAAACCTCTTCTGAAGAAGCGTGTTTCAGGTGAGGTTTTTGGGAGCGGAAACACCCATGGCAACCACTCACAGCTCATAGCAACCAATCGGAGCTCAGCTTTTATTTTTCTAAAACAGTATATGAAATGAAAGCTGAGCTCTGGTTGGTTGCTATGGGCTATGAAGCGTTGCTATGGGCAACAAAGACCGTCTTACTGCGAGACAGTCTTCATACATAAGGCCCATGGGTGTACCTTGCCTAAGGCACCAGGGAAGCTTCTTGAAATGGCCCAACAGATGCCAGTTGTGAGTCAGCTATTCTAGACAACAGCAAAACTTATATGATAAACACGTACATTTTTTTTCAGTGGGAACCTATAGGTGACGCCACAATTATCATCCACTTAATGTATGTGGACTGGCAGGAGCCAGAAATGTGATGTGTCCCTCTCCTGATCCAGTCAGTAGTATACGCATGAGCTGCTCGCTAGGCTGAAGCTCTAGTCTATTGTGTCAGGGGAGATCTGGGTGGAAGCCAATCTGACCACCACTATGGCTGTCACCCAGCTTTCTGATCAGCTGATAAGTGTAGCCTGCTCCAGGAGTCTAGTGACGGCGACCCTGGTCAGCGCCATCAGCCTTGTTGATGGTCACCCAGCTTTCCCAGCTTCAGATATAGTGGCTGAGGAGGATTTCTTAGAGTTGCTCATGTCTGAGGGCAGTGTGGGCTTTGCTCCAGTGCTGGGGACATTGCTCGATCGTTCAGCGGGTATTGCAGTTTTGTTACTCCGTGGTGGCCATCGACCACAGACCTGCAAGGAGTTAACAGTGATTTCAGCATCTTGGAGACTGTACATTAGGGGCTGTGCACTGCAGACGGTGGCAGAGCAGGATTAGGGTTGCCTCCAGGCAGCTTCTAAATATAACCCTCCAAACTCCTCCATCGTTACCCCGGCTGCTGTGTGTACCCTGTCATTGGGGAAGTCACAGCAAGCAGAGGGCAGCGTCCCAGCCAGCTCAGGAATGGTGGCTTGAGTTAACCCTTCCACGTCCTGTGTCTGTGCCGGACACTGACCTGGAGTGTATGTGAGTGATTGGAGCTCCTCAATGCCAGGAAGCTGCCACCAGGCTGTATGTGAATGGTCCAATATGATAAATAGCATCTGCAGGAATAAGGACACAAATTGGATTTTTGTTTCCTCTGTTGTCCCTGTTACTCTTTATAATCCTCACATACCTGTAAGGTGGTCAGTGATAATATAGAGGGGGGAAAGGATCTTTATATTAGAAATAGTGTCATATCCCTTTATGGACAGATGAGGACATGAGCTGGACTTCTCCTCCGTCGCTACCGGCGTGTCATCCAAACATCAGATCTACATTGATCTCTCCAGGCTGAGCTTGTCGGTAAATCCGTCCTGCCCCTCCCAATTTCCGTTTGGACTCCCTCTTGTTTTAGGCCTTATTTTTCCTCCCTTGTTCTCAGTAGATTAATTTATTTTTGGCTCCGATTAGCGCCTTCCGCCTGCAGTTGGGAGCAGAGGGGGCGTCTCCCATTGATCGCATCAGAAAAGCCTCCATTTGTGCTCGTCAGGATTGGTTGTGACCACTGACCGGCCAATACAGCCGAGGGGGGCGCTTGGTTTTATGGGCTCACAATGAGGGTCCACAAGTTACTCGCTTGTCTGTGAACTTAAAGCGTTTTTAGATCCGTTTTATATCAATCAACCTTAATAATTATATCATGTCCTGCAAATTTCTAATAGACTTTGGATTTCAGTTACTCAGCATCTGTAAGATCTCTGCTTGCTGAGAATGATTAGAAGTTTCCTTTTATTAAAGGGGTTTTGCCACAATCTCATTTCATACCTCCTGTATCCTGCTCTCTTCAGCTCTGTGTGCTCAGAAGGGGGCGTGTGTGATTTGTTTGAATTGCAGATCATGTGACCCAACAGGATGACATCACCAGGCCTTTCCTCTCTGTAGTCAAAGAAAGGTCTGTTTATGTGTAGAACTGTAAGTAGCTACATTGTAGCTCAGAGGTAAAACTTTTGCCTCCAGGCACAAGGGTCATCGGTTCAAACCCCTGCAGGAACCAAACCTGTGGGTTTTATTTCTCTTTATCAGTGTGCATACCTGATTGAGCTTTCTTTTTTTAATTTTTTTTACACAGTTTAACTAATTACTAAGGAGGACAGAGGACGGGGGTAGAATGACAGCACCTGGGTTTGAACACTCAGTAGCTGCCTGAGAAGAGAGGTGATGTCTGAGCATGTGCGACCAGGACTGAGGAGCTCTCAGCCCTGGTCGTATCCCCTGGAGACGAGCTGTAAACAATGGATCACTAAAGGAGCAGCTAAAACTAAAACGGTGCAGAATGTTTAATAATGATGAATGGTGAAAATGTTTATTATTATTATTTTTACTTCCCACGTCAATTTTACTTCGTAGCAAAACCCCTTTAACAGAGTAGTGTTAGTTTGTTACAGTGTGTCAGTGCAGGTAAGAGCCATCAGCTTAGCATCCAGGACAGATTTTTATGCTGATGTGTTTGGCTCACAGGATTGTCCACAGTGATACATTGTTACAAATTCTCAGCTGTATGAACAAAACTGGGTCAAGACAAATGTTCAGTTTCTGGATGTAAACAAGACGTTTAAGATATCATAAGTGAATTTTAAGAGAGATTCTAATAATGGAGGAAAATTGAAACACAACAAGCCTTATGTATGAAAATGGTCTGTGCCCATCGCAACCAATCAAAGTTCAGCTTTTATGTTTCCAGAGCACTATATGAAATGAAAGTTGAGCTCTGATTGCTGTGGGCTCTGATCGGTTGCTATGAGCGTTGATTGGTTGCTGTGGGCACCAAAGACAGTCTTATTGCTAAGAAAGGGAAGATCTCTCCATAGTGAGAGCACCTATATAGGCGTGTGGAGATTCAAAATTGCCTTTTTGCACTCCACGAAGCATCTGCATATCACAAGGCATTATGGGAAAGGAGTTGAGAAGCTCTAGCGCCCTCTTTTGGATGTAACAAATCCTCAATTTGCTTTTGAACTTTTCTGAGCTACTCATTGCCAAGCTAGCATCGCTCTGCTCTGTACTGACGAGGGGCAAAACCCTGAAACGGCTGTATACAGATGAGTGATACTGGCTTGGCTAAATGTCCCTTCTTGCTTTCCAAAGATCCAGTGGGTCAAAAGCAAATTGAGGATTTGTTACATCCAAAAGAGGGCGCTAGAGCTTCTCAGCTCCTTTCCCATAAATGCCTTGTCATAGTCTTACTGCTAGACAGTCTTCATACATAAGGCCCAGTGTATATTAGAAAGAAATAGAAGTTTTCTTATACAGTCGTGACTGTCTGGACGTCTCCTGTGCCCGGGTGATTAATGAAGCTCTCCATTCTTCTCTCGTTCCAGGCTTCCACTTAAGCGGCACAGTGACGGAGCCAGCAACCCAATCGGAGCCGGAAGCCACCTACAAAGTGGCCATCAGTTTTGACCGCTGTAAAATCACCTCAGTGACCTGTGGTTGCGGCAACAGGGACATTTTCTACTGTGCCCATGTGGTGGCGCTCTCGCTGTATCGAATCCGCAAGCCAGACCAGGTCAAACTGCGTCTTCCCATCTCAGAAACCCTCTTCCAGATGAACAGGGACCAGCTGCAGAAGTTCGTGCAGTACCTGATTACGGCGCACCACACAGAAGTGCTTCCCACCGCCCAGAAGCTGGCCGACGAGATCCTGTCCTCCAACTCCGAAATCAACCAAGTGCACGGTAACAACTCCTGTTCCCGGAAAGGTGCGTCCTCCTGACCACACGGTCTTTCTGATTTGGTCTGAGCTCTAACATCTGCTTTCAGGTGCCCCCGATCCCACGGCCGGCGCAAGCATCAATGATGAGAACTGCTGGCATCTGGATGAAGAGCAGGTTCGGGAGCAGGTGAAGCTCTTCTTGTCTCAGGGAGGATATTACAGCTCTGGGAAGCAGCTTAACTCCATGTTTGCCAAGGTAATATTTATTCACAGGCCAAAATGTACTTAAATCAATTTAAACCCAACCTTCGGAAATTTAGGTATGAATTGTGTAGATATGAATAGAGTGCAGCTTCTAGTAATTATGTAATGGCCCCCAGGTGAGGTTTCATTAGCAGTGATGACATTCTGTATCCTATCCAACAGGTGAGAGAGATGCTGCGGATGAGGGACTCCAATGGTGCCCGCATGCTGACCCTGATTACAGAGCAGTTTATGGCAGACCCCCGGCTGGCACTGTGGAGGCAGCAGGGAACAGGAATGACGGATAAGTGCCGACAGCTGTGGGATGAGCTTGGTAAGTGCGGCGACCCTGGTGGTGGTTATCCGCATCCTTCCTTTGTGCCACCATGACATGTCACTTTCTTGCGACACGCGCCATGGATAATGTCAGTGAATGGGGCCAGCCTCCTTATGCTTTAGGCTATGTTCACACGGCTTATTTTAGGGCGCATTTCGCGCCGTACTGCGCTTAATATGCGTGGAAATGCGCCCCATAATTACGGTAATCCATAGCTCTCATAGAGAACTATGGATCACGTCTCCTCTCCCCGCTGGTACAATATGATCGTATTGTACGTGCAGGGAGATAAGTGACATGTCAATTACTTGCGGCGATTACGCGCCACCGGAGTACGTGTGTATTAGTGCCAGCTCCCGAAACACACGGTGTATTGCGGCACGTACTGTACGTGCCGCAATACATCGTGTGAACCAAACCCTTAGAAGTACACACTGACCAGCGCGTACTGCTAAAACACGTGGTGTAGTGTGGCGCGTACAGTACTGGTACTCTGGCACCACTAGAACGGTGGTGATGGGAGAGGTAAGTATGGATTCATTTTCTAATTTAGCACAGTGGGAGGTCTTTTAAACTCTTGGAAAACCCCTTCAATATATTATGAATAAAAGTAGATTGAAGACCACAAATAAGACATATATTATATTACAAAACATTAACTGTATAGTAAGTATTGCCGCTTACCCCATCGCACTGAATCAATCGTGCAATGTGCATTGATGAGTAATGCTCTTGCAATATTCATGCTTTCATAGCTATAACATATATCATTTTGAAAGACAAAGGAGTGGGGGAACCATAGAAGTATACTATTCCTTTATAACAGTACAGTTCTCTGTCCCTGAGCAGAGCACCTGTCAGACTAAACCTTAAAGAGGTTTTCTCACAATGCAGTTTCACAGTCACAGCCAGCTTTTAAGAAAATCCACAGCACTCATGTATGTTTCAATGTACTTTTATATTTATCCAGAACTCAAGTAGTGATAAAATTACAACATTCAGTGTAAAGAACAAAAGATAAAATGTATTTGGTTGGAATCCAGTTTTGTGACTATTTGCGCTGTTTCGGTTATGAAATAACCTCACTCATGCACGTCACGACCAGCGGGTTGGGTTCTATAAAGCAGAGGATGCACTAATAAATGGAATTCTGGGTAAATATAAAAGTACATTGAAACATACTTAAGTGCTCTGGAGTTTGTTCAAAAATTATAAAGGAATTGCATTATTCCCTCCACGGGCACCAATTCCACTTAACCTTAGTGCCTGACATCCACAAAGAAACAGCCAGCTGTTATTTCACTAAGGTCTTACCAGACTGTGGATGGTTCTATAGCAGCAATTAGCATATTTAACTTCTCTGTAACTAGCTGAGACATTACAAAGAGCAGTCCAGAAGAGTTAGGCTATGTTCACACGGCTTAAAATGGGATGTATTTCAGTCCGTAATTACGCGCCGTACTGTGCGAATTACGGCTAGAATACGTCCCAGTCATTACGGTAATCCACAGTTCTCATAGAGAACTATGGATTCCATCTTCTCTCCCCGCTTGGCGAATCCGCCGCGGGGGGAGATAAGTGACGTGTCATTTACTAGCGGCGTATACGCACCACTAGTAATGATAATCTATGGGCCGGCGAGGTGTCGGCCTCCCGCCCCGCCCCCGTCCACACGGCGTAATTGCGGGGCATAATTACATCCCGCATTTACGCCGTGTGAACATAGCCTTTTCTTCAGCAAACAAAAGCTACACATGCTGTGAAGGGCGAAAGCCATTTGTTTATCTGTAAACAAAAGTTAATCTGGTTAGAGAGCACCCTACATCTTACAAGCTAATCTTTGTAGTGAGACAACCACTTTAAGGCCCCGTTCACACGGCTTATTTGCCGACGGATTTTTGCGCCGTATTGAGCGCACAAATCCGCCGTGAATAAGGGGTGGGACGGGGGCGGGACCGGAGCGCGGCGGGGGCGCAGCTCCCGGCCCCATAGACAATGCATTGTTTACGGCGCGTCCGCGCCGTAAATAATGTGCATGTCACTTTCTCCCCCGCGGCCGAGCGGGGAGGAGCGACGGAATCCACTGTTCTCTATGAGAGCAGTGGATTACCGTAATGACTCCGACGGATTGGCGCCGTATTGAAGCGCAAATCCGGCGCGGAATACGGCGCCAATCCGTCGGCAAATAAGCCGTGTGAACGGGGCCTAACTCTCCTGAAGACACCCTAACAAAAAGTGAAGTGAGATGTATGTACCCAGACGTATTTAATCAATTGGATGTAATCCAGATCCTCGGTGGGTATAAGTAACAAATAGGAGAAATAATAAGTGCACAAATGTTGTATATCCTCCTTTGTTATCAAATAAATTTCAAAAGCATAGCTTTAAATTAAGGAAGCAGACCCGCCCCTGTCTATATGTAGGCAAATAAGTCATTTAGTGGCCGCCCCCCCCCCCCCTCCCATGTAAAATTCAGCCCATGCCATACCTCTTTGCGCCCCCTTCCTGCCTGGGATGAAATGGAGCACTGGGTGGTCACCTACCCGTCGTCCCGGCCCTGTGTGAACCAGTCATGGGGTATGTTCTGCCCCAATCATGGAGAGTTTCTCACTCCTAGTGACCAGTAGGATTTTTATGTCAAAGTCTTATCTGCCAGCGTTCAGCTGTGTAGATGCTGCTTTCTCACCCCTGTGAGGCGAGGTTCACACCTGTATTGGAGGCTTCATTGCAGACTTCGTTGCTGCACTGTTTGCTTGTTTTTTTCTGTTAAAATACTGGACACTGTGGCAGAAACCCGACAAAACCTATTGTAGTCAATGGGGTCCATTGGTGTCTGTTTAAATATGGGTACAGTTTCACCTCTGCGACGGAGGTTCTGAATGGAGCGTCTGACGGAGATGTGAACCAGGCCTAACGTACTCTGGGTTGAGCACGTACGGTTATAGGGGACACAAGAAACATCATTCAGCCGACTACTGTCCTGTAAGTGCGATGATCACAGCTTCCTTGTGGCTTAACTCAGTCCTTTTGTGTGGGTCTCTCTCTAGGGGCACTGTGGGTCTGCATTGTCCTGAACCCCCACTGCAAACATGAAGAGAAAGCCTGCTGGCTGCGACAGCTGAAGAAGTGGAACGATATGGACGTGTGTCCGCTGGAGGATGGAAATTACGGCAACGACCTACCTAACATCACCAATGCCCTCCCTCAGAGCAACGGTCACGGTAAACTGCTCCGCACAATCTACAGAAGGGTTGAGAGTCCTGATTGTTTGAAAAGCTGCCTCAGAGTGCAGTAGAAATTCCTAGACTTTCTCATAGACTTCATCTCCGTCCATATTCAAGATCTCTGCTTGCTGACATGATCACAGCTGAGAGCTTTCATGCATCCACTTGTCTATATTTCAGGATGAACCAATTTTCATGCACTAATACATTGAATCAAGCCTTCAACAGCCAGCACTGTTACAACAGGAAATGCATTTTATCATGACTGCAAGCAGAGATCTTGATAGTGCTGAGGAATTGAAATACACAACGCACAAAACATTAGGGATATTTGGCATTTGGTTGAAATGTCAGGATGAACATAAAACTTCTTGAAATTTTTTTAAATGAACTAAATGAGACCATCTCTTACTTTTTAGAATGCACACGCCCCAACTGTTCAATTTTTCAGTACTTTTTGCACAACTTGCTGACCACTAAAAAGGAGCTTAATGACAAAATTCATAACAGGTGTTTTGATCCCTGAATCATCTAATACATTTAGAGGATATATATGAATTGGGATTTAAACAGTCCTCCTCATCCTGCTGTTCACATTTTGCGCCATGAGGCCAAGACAACACCTTACAATTGATCAACAGGACCTCGCCATTGCCAGGCTTCAAGCAGGACGCTCTAGGAAGGAAGTGGCCACTGAGCTGAGTGTCATCAGCAGGTTGCAACTAGCTGATGCACAGTGCTTTCCTTGATATCTCCAGCATTGTTGGTGGCCATCATTTCAGCTCAGAGTGAATTGACTTTCATCACTGAACAGCACTGAGGAGCACTGGTCCCTCGTCCAGCATAGATGCTCCCTAGCCTATGCCTGTGCCTGGTGATGTGATCAGGTCGTCCAGCACACAGACCACGGTGATATAAACCGTTACAAATGGTCTGACGTGACACTTGGTGCCTCTCACCTCCCTGAAACATGCCTGGAGTTGTGTGACATTCGTCATTCGGTTTCGCGGGGCATTGTTTACAATGTAATGGTCATCAGTGTTTGATGGAGCCAAAGGAAGTCCACTTCGTTGCCTTTCTGTGACTCTTCCAGTCTCTCTGTATCTCTGTTGCAACCTGCTGATGACACTCTGTGACACTCTAAGCTCGGTTGCCACTTCTGTCTGAGAGCATCCTGCTTCTAAGCCTTCCAATGGTGAGGTACTGTTGATCAATTGTAAGGTGTAGCCTTGGTCTCATGATCTCAAAATATGAACAGCAGGATGAGGAGGACTGTTTAAATTAATCAAATTCGTCCCCTACGTTTATTAGGCAATTCAGGGATCAAACACCTGTTGTGAATTTTGTCACTAAGCTCCTTGTTATAGATCTGCAACTTGTGCAAAAAGTACTGAAACATTGAACAGTTGGACATGTTCATTCTAAAGTTAAGAGATGGGCTCAATTTGTTCATTTAAAAAAAAATTCAAGAAAGGTTATGTTCATCCTGAAATTTCAACCAAACGCCAAATATCCCTAGCTTTTTGTGAATAGTGTGTAAAGTCGACTAGAACTTTGCAGAACTTTTCATTGTATATTAATGCAGCTTTATATGATCAGCCTGCCCCACATGGCTGACAACATGCTCGCCAATGGCTACGTAAGTTAGCTGGCCGCTCTGAGGAACCCTCTAACTCTGGTGACCAGGTCTCTGAATATTACTAGATTAGTGATTTGCATCATTGGGCAGCCACAGGCTGTCAGTGCATGATGGGATTTGTAGTTTCACTATAGCTGGAGGGCTCCCAGTTGCAGACATCTGATCTAGGGTTGTTGTCCCATAGACTCCTCCTATGGCCACCTGTTGTCTTCTGCTGTCTCCAGATGTTCTTCACATTGTGCAAGAAGTGAACTGTGGCGTTTTAATAAACCTGCAGGTTTTTTTTTTTTTTTCTGAGAGCTCTTTTGTGACCTGAGCAATCTCATCCTCCTCCCAATCATCTGATGAGCTGCAGAAATCAATGTCTGAGGCTTCGTGAGACGCACTTGTCCTGATTGCCCTGTGTGCCGCGCTCTCACTAGGAGGACAGGAGGTTGATTAAAGCTCAGCATTTACTTCCCTGTAGAGTTTCCTTCTGTTTAACTCTTCCACTCACTCAAAAGTTGGTTCCTGTTCTGTAACCAAATGCAGAGGATGTCAGTCACCCTTCCTGCCCTTGACCGGCAGATAAACTGGCCATATCGTCGCGATTTAAAACCAAATGTATTTTCTTGTGTGAAGTGCCCTACACTGAACTGACAACAATAAGTAATGTTATCACATCATTTTCTTATATTGGTTTTGTTCCTAGATGTATATCTTGATTTAGATCGAATGTTATCAGTGTCTGAAAAGAAATAGTTTTTTTGTTTTGTTTTTAAGACTGTCTAAAAACAAACAAGCCAATAGTTATGGTTACCCAGCAGTCCATTGCACTTTCCTGATTTAACCGAATAAACATTCTAATAATTACTCCGTCTGTGTTTTCACGATATCTGCTGGTGAGGGTCCACTTTCGGAAAATGCCAACAACAAATCCTGGACTGAATCCGAGTTACACGCCTGGTATTTTCATTCCGTGAGTGCCTCTAACTATACTGGCTTGGTTGTTCAGTCATTGTACATACTATACTTAATGTAATGATCCTAAATTACTTTATTGTTAATGTACTCCAGTCTCTGAATATAATATTTTGTTTTTGTTTTAAATTGTCACTGTGTAAAAACATTACTGTTACATAATTTTAACTGATCCTGAATAACATTCTATATTATACTCCAGAGCTGCATTTACTATTCTGCTGGTGCAGTCACTGTGTAAATACATGACTTATCCTGTACTGATCCTGAGTTACATCCTGTATTATACTCCGGAGCTGCACTCGCTATTCTGCTGGTGCAGTCACTGTGTACATACATTACATTACTTATCCTGTACTGATCCTGAATAACATTCTATATTATACTCCAGAGCTGCATTTACTATTCTGCTGGTGCAGTCACTGTGTAAATACATTACTTATCCTGTACTGATCCTGAGTTACATCCTGTATTATACTCCGGAGCGGCACTCACTATTCTGCTGGTGCAGTCACTGTGTACATACATTACTTACCCTGCACTGATCCTGAGTTACATCCTGTATTATACTCCAGAGCTGCACTCACTATTCTGCTGATGCAGTTCTGTGTAATACATTCATTACTTATCCTGTGCGATCTGATACATCCTGTATTATACTTCAGACTCCTCATATTCCTGCTGCAGTCATTGTGTACATACATTATATCTGTACTGATCCTGAGTTACATCCTGTATTATACTTCAGAGCTGCACTCACTATTCTGCTGCTGCAGTCACTGTTACATACATTACTTGTCCTGTACTGATCCTGAGTTACATCCTGTATTATACTCCAGAGCTGCACTCACTTTTCTGCAGGCTTAAAGAGGTGTTCCCACCATACACATTATAGCATATCGATAGGATATGCCATCGTTGTGGGATAGGTGATTACTGCTCAGCTGTACTTGGAACTGTACTTGAAACCAATGGGCGAGTTCTGACCACCTCTCCACTTTAAACATGGAGGTCCCAGAGGGGGAACCTGCAGCTATAACCCTTTGGTGACATATCCTACCTATCTGCCATCAGTGTATATGGTGGAACAACCCTGTAAATCTAAAATCTCCAAACATATCCAGCTTGTTCTGGGGATTTGGTTTGTGGAAAGTGTGGTCTTTACAGCAGGCTGTATATTACTGATTTAGAAAAAGGAACTGCCCCCTGCACTGTTAGAATATGTGAGGAATCTTGCAAGATGTCTGTAGATGTCTGTAGGGCTCTGCTAATGGATTCCTCTTGGTTACTGGGAGATGTCCCTGCCGTTGTGAAGTAGCAGCATTGATAAATGTCTCTTCTTCTCGCTCCCTGCAGATTCTTTGGTGCGTCCGAGGAGGACCGTGTTCACCCGTGCAATTGAAGCGTGTGACTTGCACTGGCAGGACAGCCACCTGCAGAGGATCATCAGCAGCGACTTCTACCTGTCGCCTTCCTGCCAGAGGGATGGAGAGAGCCTGCTCTTCAACTCCCAGGGACAACCCCTGTGGCTTGGTGAGTATAGAGCTGGTGCCTATGATCTTATTCACTCAGCATCTAGGCACGGGTGACTCCATGGCACGGCTGCATTGACTGTGGCACTACAAGTCTGACCATCTTCCTGCTGCCAAGACGTGGTGGCCATTGATATTGAAGGATTGTGTTCAGCCAACCATACACATCACAATTTGCCCCCACTCTGAGTGTTCCAGTATCTCCCCGAGATTGGGACACGATACGGTAGAAGGGATTTTCACCCAGAATGGCATCTGGTGGGAAACTGTATCTCTGCATTGTCACCTGTGTATTCTTCTCAGGCAAACGTGAACATTTCAGACATAGTTTGGATCAGGCATCCTCAAACTGCGGCCCTCCAGCTGTTGGGAAACTACAACTCCCATCATGCCAACTGTTATAGATTATATAAATGCATGATGGGAGTTGTAGTTTCCCAACAGCTGGAGGGCCACAGTTTGAGGATGCCTGGTTTGGGTCATGGTTTTTACACATACATTCCTTTTTTTTTTTAGAACATGTTCCTACAGCCTGTGCAAGAGTCGATGCCCTGAGATCCCATGGTTATCCCAAAGAAGCCTTGCGGCTGGCAGTTGCCATTATAAGCACATTGAGACTGCAGCAACAACGGCAGCTGGTGATCTACAAGCAGCAGAAGAAAGGAGCGTGTCTGGGAAAAGGAACCTTGTGCCTGTTACTGGGCAGCATGGCCTGGAGGGACCATGAGTCGCACAAATGTGGTGACTTGTGTGAGTGGATGCTACTGGGTGACCTGTCTTAATGTGAGTGTAAAACACTGGGGGACTCGTATTGGGGTGAGAGAGGCTACTGGGGCATCTTGGAATAAGGGTCTGGAAGTGGGTGACTTTGTTTGAGAGTGTTGTGTTGGATGACTGGATTTGTGATAAGTGTGGTGGTGTTTGGTCTTGGGGTGAGAATATGACCCTAAGTGTCAGTGTTTAGGGTGAGTGTATGCACTAGGTGACAGGGCTTGAAGTGAGGCTATTGTAGTGGTTGATTTATTCTTGTCCTGAGGGTTTGGAGATAGATGCCTGTGGAGGGGTTATAGCAGGCTTTCTCAAACCGCGGCCCTCCAGCTGTTGGGAAACTACAAATCTCATCATTCCCACTGTTATAGATTAAATAAATGCATGATGGGAGTTGTAGTTTCCCAACAGCTGGAGGGCCGCAGTTAGAGGATTCCTGGGTTATAGTGTATTTTTAATATATTTATAAAAAGTTCTATTTTAAGGGTAGTTTTTGTTCATTTCTGTGATTTAAATATGGCTATGTAGCTCTTCTTTGGGAAGTTATTTTTCTAGATTCTGTGACATTGAGATAGACGCTAGGCTTGGGGTGATTGCAAGGACCTGGGTGATTGGTCTTGTGGTGAGAGTATGACACTGGGTGACTGGGCTGGAGGTACGAGTGTGGAACTGGGTGATTAGTCTTTGGGTAAGTAGTTAGTGCTACAGAAAAAACGGCCGGGGGTGTTTTCATGGCACTGTGAGATGGTCTTCATTTTACATAGTACGGCTGAAAAAAAATCCATCGAGTTCAACCAAGGGTGGGGAAAGATGTGGATGAAGGGAGGTTAGTGTCTGGAACTGGGTGATTGGCTTGGGGTGAGTGTATATTGCTGGGTGATTGGCTTGGGGTGAGTGTATATTGCTGGGTGATTGGCTTGGGGTGAGTGTATATTGCTGGGTGATTGGCTTGGGGTGAGTGTATATTGCTGGGTGATTGGCTTGGGGTGAGTGTATATTGCTGGGTGATTGGCTTGGGGTGAGTGTATGGCGCTGGGTGATGGGCTTGGGGTGAGTGTATGGCGCCGGGTGATGGGCTTGGGGTGAGTGTATGGCGCTGGGTGATTGGCTTGGGGTGAGTGTATATCGCTGGGTGATTGGCTTGGGGTCAGTGTATGGCGCTCGGTGAATGGATGGAGGCGAGCGTATGGCACTAGGTGATTGGCTGGAGGCGAGCGTATGGCACTAGGTGATTGGCTGGAGGCGAGCGTATGGCACTAGGTGATTGGCTGGAGGCGAGCGTATGGCACTAGGTGATTGGCTGGAGGCGAGCGTATGGCACTAGGTGATTGGCTGGAGGCGAGTGTATGGAGCCGGGTGATTGGCTGAGGGTGTTTGTATGGTGCCGGGTGATTTTCTGAGGGTGAGTGTATGGTGCCGGGTGATTGGCTGGGGGTGAGATTATATAGCAGGGTGATAGGCTTGGGGTGAGTGTATATAGCAGGGTGATTGGCTTGGGGTGAGTTTATATCGCAGGGTGATTGGCTGGGGGTGAGTGTATGGAGCCGGGTGCTTGGCTTGGGGTGAGTGTATCTTGCTGGGTGATTGGCTTGGGGTGAGTGTATCGCGCCGGGTGATTGGCTGGGGGTGAGTTTATATCGCCGGGTGATTGGCTGGGGGTGAGTTTATATCGCCGGGTGATTGGCTGGGGGTGAGTTTGTATCGCCGGTGATTGCTTGGGGGAGTTTATATATCGCGTGGTGATTGGCTGGGGGTGAGTTTATATCGCCGGGTGATTGGCTGGGGGTGAGTTTATATCGCCGGGTGATTGGCTGGGGGTGAGTTTATATCGCCGGGTGATTGGCTGGGGGTGAGTGTATGGAGCCGGGTGATTGGCTGAGGGTGTTTGTATGGTGCCGGGTGATTTTCTGAGGGAGAGTGTATGGAGCCGGGTGATTGGCTGGGGGTGAGTGTATGGCGCCGGGTGATTGGCTTGGGGTGAGTGTATGGCATAGATTTTATTGAATACTACAGGAGCAGACAGACTGCCAGAAAACATTGTGATCTTGGGGTTTATCAGCTGTGAAGACCATTCCGGGTTTTTATTCCTGTAGAACTGATTCAGAGGAACACAACTACAATCACTAATCTGGAGGGATGGGTGGGTCACCCACTAGACCCCATCGGATGTCTATTTACCACTCTGACAGAGGCATGCCGGATGGATGAGGAAAATGCCATGGAAGGAACAGGTAGGAAAGAGTTACCCTGGATTTTACATGTGACCGAGAGGATCCTTTTTGTTAGAGCTCACAGGTTTTACTGCATGAACTGCTCACAGGGCACAGACCTAGTCCCCAGGAGGCCTTGCATCAAGCAGGACTTTCACCAAAAAGCTTTTTCCTCCTAAATGAGTTTCTTCTCTCCTTATGCAGAAAGCAGTGAGTCCCAGCGCCCAAACTATCAGCATGTGTGTGTACTCAATGACTCCTTGGAGAATGGAGAATCCTACCTGTCCTTGGCACTGGAGGTAGCTCTGATGGGCATGGGGCAGCAGCGGCTAATGCCTGAAGGGTTGTATGCACAGGATAAGGTGTGCCGCAATGAGGAGCAGATCATCGCTCGCCTGCAGGAACTTGAGCTAGATGCAGTGCTTGTCCAGACTCTGCGCAAACAATGCATCCTGCTGCTGGAAGGTAAAGTAATGCTACTATGTCACTGTCGGGGGCAGTGTCCCAGCTACCCACCTGCAGTCACAGCTGAATGAACAGTAATATGTACACTAGTAAAGAATGATGTGGTCTGGGATCTGAGCCTAGGACTGTAATAACACACAGTTTTCTGATATTTCTTATGAGGAGACGTCTGATCGAATTTTGTGTTTCAGGAGGTCCGTTCAGTGGTCTGGGAGAAGTCATTCACCGAGAGAGCGTACCCATGCACACATTCGCCAAATACCTCTTCTCTGCATTGCTGCCTCACGATGCGGACTTGGCCTATAAACTGTCTCTCCGCGCTATGAGGTCAGTATGAAATAAAAGGGATTCATTATATCAAAAAGTTACAGAACACTCAAATAGGTCCTGGACTGGGTAATTCAATAATCAGTTATTCCCGCAGCATGCCATCACAAAAAATCAACCACAAGAAAGTGTTGCATGGGGAAAAATTAAAACGTTTAACTTCAATGATGAATAATAAATACATATATACAAATCTAGAGAAACCTACAAAATCCCTAATTATACCCATACACATCTAGGCTACTTCCTCCCTACTATAAATATTAGGGCACCCGCCCCGATAAGGGTGACCCCAACCAGAACCTTCCCTGTCTATAATTCCCTAACGTAACCTCTTAGATATGGGGTAAGCAGAAAGGGTAAAACAATAGCTACAATAGGTATAGAAAAATACACAATAGATCGATCAAACTATTAACTGTAGATCACCAGTTTTCATTTTTTTCATGCAACATTTTCTTGTGGTTGATGGTTCATTTTACACATGACTTAAAGGGGTTTTGCCAAGAAGTGACTTCCTTACCTCTTAATCTGCTCCGAAGAGACTATAAACAAAGCAGGAAGTCTCACAGGGGGAGAGAGAGGGGGGTTGAGAACACAGCCAGAAAGCAGGGAGCGTGTGCAATGTTCACTGAAATAATTACATTACAACCAGTGGATTCTATATACAAAAGACACAGGGCTGATTCACTGCTTTTTCTCCACAGTCCCTTGCCAGCTCCTTCATGTTCCCTGTCATCAGATAAGAAGTGCAGACAGCGCAAGCGCGGCCAGATCAGCTCCAGGAGCTGCTGGTCGTGTCTAATATAAACTTTTAAGTAACTAAGGGCATGTAAGAAAGGCTGTAGCTCTCACAGGCTTCACTTTTTGTAATCACATATATTTAGAAAAGTGATTACCCATTTTGGAGGATCCCACGTCAACATTACATCGTGGTAAAACCCCTTTAAGAGTAATGGTAGAGGGTCCAGGAGTTGGGCCTGCTGTAGTCCTTTTGGGGACTCTTCCTTCTTATGTTATTGGTGGGTGCTTCATGTTGGTATGACTGCACTTTTTCTGGTTCCGATTTCATCCCATCCTTTTGCTTTATTCACCAATTCAGGCTCCCCGTGTTGGAGAGCAGTGCCCCCTCAGGCGATGTATCCCATCCTCATCACATTGTGTCTGTGGTGCCAAGTCGGTATCCCCGATGGTTCACTCTGGGGCACCTGGAGTCGCAGCAGTGCGAGCTGGCCTCAACCATGCTGACCGCTGCCAAAGGTAAGGACATCTAGTGGTCAAAATGTAAATCACATTTAGACTTTCATTACATGGAGAATCCGCAGCACTACTGTGTGGACCAGGCATCCTCAAACTGTGGCCCTCCAGCTGTTGGGAAACTACAACTCCCATCATGCCCACTGTTATAGATTATATAATAGCATGATGGGAGTTGTAGTTTCCCAACAGCTGGAGGGCCGCAGTTTGAGGATGTCTGGTGTGGACGAACCCTCAAAATGAATGTATATGTGTTAAAGGGGTTGTCTCACTACAGGGATTCCTTTTTATGTTTAAGATCTTGCAAAAACAAGTGTCCTACCTATTCTGAGATATCCCCTCTTGTATGGGCTGCATCAGCTCCTCAGGTCGCTATAGCTACAGACCTGTTTGATCTCTCCTGATAGGCTGTCAGCATTGGTTGCTATAGCTACAGACCTGGCTTCTACTGCAGCCTAGTAGAAGCCAGTAAACACGCCCATGAATTCAAAGTGAAACCAAGAAAACAGGACTGAGGTAAGATGAAACAATGTAGTAAGACAACCCCTTTAATTCCTGATCATTTCCTGGTCTGTGAATGTTGTAGACACATCCCCATACAAGTCTCTCTCACGTCCTGCACTATATAGTGCACAGGTTTAAGATCTTGGATTTATAGTTATTACATTCCTCACTGGTTCTTTCATGAGACCTCTTTGAAATCATTGCTAAATTTCACTTAATATGTCGCCTCATTGGCCTCCAAATGTCAGTTTCTCTTCTGTCCATAGGTGACATGCTGCGACTCCGCACTGTTCTTGAAGCCATACAGCGCAACATCCATTCCTCCTCCCTGATCTTCAAGCTGGCGCAGGATGCCTTTAAGATCGCCACACCTGCTGACAGCAGCTCCGACACGACGCTGCTCAATGTCGCCTTGGAGCTCGGGCTGCAGGTAGGGACTGGTGACACTTTTACAGCTTCCTTCATTTCTCAGTTTAGTTTAACACTTTGTATTTGGAACAGGTATTTGAATCATTGATATCTTCTGCTTTCAGGTCATGAGGATGACACTCAGCACCCTGAACTGGAGGCGCAGAGAGATGGTGCGGTGGCTGGTCACGTGTGCCACCGAAGTCGGTAAGTCTGAGGAGAGTTGTGTAAAGGGCATCGCAGTCTTTATACATCCAACTGGGTCAGGAAACCTTAAAGTGGGTTAAGGGGCCTAATATTGCAGGGGTGTCCTGCTTCAGGCAGAGAAACCATTGCAAGGGAAATATCTCAAAGGATGACTGAGTAATATAAATATGCTTGAGTCGGCCAGGGCTGGAGCCTAGCTCATAGAGGGTGCACAAGCACGGACCCTCTATGATGTCCAGATGGCCTAAGGCTATGTCTCCACAGGACTGTTTTACAGTGAGATTTTAAAGCGGATTCAGTATTAAGAATCCACAAAAATTTGACTGTAAACCTTCCCCATAGACCACAATAGAAAATCCAAGCTGTTCTCGCATTTACATATACCTTGAAATGTATATAAAGGATTGTGTTGTTCTTTCACATTATTGGCTATTTGCTATATTGTCTGAATGAACAGTAATATGTATTTGAACCCTTCATTATGGAAACTCAATGTCTACACATTCTATAGGATTGCTTTTGATTGTTATTTTATTAAGATTCAATAAATCTTTTAATGAGACAATCCAAGCTGTTGTCTACACAGGTCAGAACTCAAATCTGAAATCCAACTAAAAAATCAGAACATGTTCCATAATCCATCGAAAAATGGCGGATTATAGTACTGTTCTATGGCAGGGGGCGTCCAAAATCCGAAAGCCGTGGATGAAAAAAATACTAACGTACTGGTCGGATTCTAAATTGGATTTCGAGCAGTATTTTACAAGGTGCAGTATAGTAGCCGCAGCCTGAGTCCATGCTGAAATAACATGTATTAACATTTCATGGCATATACAGTATATTGTGAAGCCATGCCAAATATGCACACAAGTTACATTTAGTCACCCCACATCCAGGCTGGAACTGGCCTACAGGGGAGAAGGGGAAACACCCGGTGGACCCCTTGGCTGCTTTCCTGGGAGAAAGGCTGGGGAAAAAACAGGCAGAAAGCAGGAGACAGTCATGTGCAATACGTACAGTCATATACAGCAGCTGTAAGGCTAAGTTCACACTGCTAATTGCAGGGCGTGCAGTATGCCCCGCAATTACGCCGGGTTTTTTCGGGCTCGCGCTGCAGCCCGCTGGCCCCATAGACTGTCATTACTCGCGGCGCGTAAGTGCAAGTGAATAAATGACATGTCACTTATCTCCCCACACGTCGTATTGTACGCCCGGGGAGAGGAGGCGTAATCCATAGTTCTGAGAACTGTGGATTACCGTAATGATTGGGGCGCGTTTCGCTCATATTAGAGCACAGTACGCCTCTAAATAAGCGGCGAAATGCGCCCCAGTTTAAGCCGTGTGAACATAGCCTTAGGGTGCACCCTAAAAATTAACTACACTGGTGGGCTCAAAGAATCAACTCTCCTGATGGGCCAAATGCACACCAGTCTGACACTGCCTACATCAGTCCAAATATGGTACCCCGATACCGTGCCAGCCAGGGATAATCACTGAAGAGACTTTAGGGTACGGCCACACGGCAGTAACAAAATGCCGGTCAGATTCCGAGAGAGAATCCGACTGGTATTTTTCATTTTTTAACGGTTCAATCTGCGGTTTGCGGATTCGTCCATCCCCTTAACCATTGAACAGTACATGCTTTGCCCAAAAACTGGGCAGAAGAATGTGCAAGTTTTTTTGGACGATTTTTGGATTTGAAATCCGGCCGTCAGAAAATCCGAGCCGTGTAGACTACAGCTCAGACTTCTACCCAATCAAAGGGGACGGTTACAGTCGGTTTTAAAAATTGGGGCTAGTATTAGCCCCTCAGAACCAATCTGATTTTTTTTCGGTAGGGTTGGAGGCATCTTGTCTCTGCTCTTGCTGTATGCTAGACACTTCGGGTTGGTAGGAGTTATTTCAGTCCTTCCTCTCGCCCCCGTTATTGCCTTGTTTACCTGCATAGAGAATCTCTGTATTCTTTACATAGAATTGTGATCGGTGCAACTTGCCCTTCTTTTTTCCCCCTGCAGGGTGTCCGGGGGGGGCCCTTTGTGAGTATCCTCCAGACCTGGTACACGCTCTTCACCCCCACGGAGGCCACCAGCATCGTAGCCGCCGCAGCCACGTCCCACAGCACCGTACTAACAACCTGACTATCCAGCGGGGGAGCTGGCCCTGGCAAGGCCCTTTAAGCCCGAGTGCGCCATGAAAGACCCCCAGAACTGCGCCCTGTCGGCTCTCACCTTGTGCGAGAAGGATCACACAGCTTTCGAGACGGCCTACCAAATCGCGGTGGACGCTGCTTCAGGGGGCATGACGTACTCCCAACTCTTCACTATCGCCCGCTATAAGCATCGGGGTTACCCCCCCGGGGGCTTTCAAACTCTGCTCTCTTGCAATGAGCCACCTCAACCTGGCTTACAACCAGGACACGCACCCTGCCATTAACGATGTCCTTTGGGCCTGCTCCCTCAGCCACTCACTTGGTAAAAATGAATTGGCAGCTTTAGTGCCCGTTGGGAAAAAGGTGCACTGCGCCCCCTTTTGTCAGACATCCTTAGACGATGCACGCTCACCGCTCCCGGATTGGCTGGAATTCCTGGCAGGCGGAATTCTGGGAAACTCATGTCGACAGACAAGCCGCCGCTGCGCCAGCTGCTGGACGCGGCGGTGGGCGCCTACATTAACACCACCCACTCCCGCCTCACCCACATCAGCCCTCGCCACTATGGAGAGTTCATTGAGTTTCTAAGCAAGGCTCGGGAGACCTTCCTGCTGCCCCAGGATGGCCACCTGCAGTTTGCCCAGTTCATCGACAATTTAAAGCAGATCTATAAAGGCAAGAAGAAGCTGATGATGTTGGTCAGGGAGAGGTTTGGCTGAAGCGCGCACCTCTCTCCGTCTCTTTACTCTCAAGTTTTGAAGAGCCGTCTGCTTCCTTGTCTATGTGGGTCCCTCGTATCCAAGGGGCCAAACCAGGACTGTCACAGCAGGAGCCTTTCATCACATCTGCCAAACATTTCATGTTTCTCTTCGAGGGAGGTGGTGTTGGGAGGGAGGGAGGGAGGGGCACAGTGTTGAGACCATTCAACCCTTTCACAGGTGTAGCCAGTTCGGGGCCTCGGCTTTGGTGTTGCTGAATGTCGGGGTCCTTGACCATCGCTCATCTGGTCATGTGAAGTTTGCTGCTGCCGGCATTGTCTGGATGGCGGGAGATGCTGTCTTTTCCACCGAGTGGCGCTGCAGCACACAACATACCTTGTAGTGTAAGGCTTCTTTCATGGCCGTCATTACCTGGTGCTTGGGAATCACCGGAGTCTGGAATTTACTGTTAAGCGCTTACTGACTTCTGATTCTGCATCACTCAGGGTTGACTCGTCTCATTCTCACCCCATGTACCACTAAAGTGTGCCCCGTGCAAGGCAACCCTTAGGGCAGATCCTGATCTTCAGACTGGAAGATCAAACCCTCTCCTGCTGCCAAACGGCCTCTTTCACATTTTCCTAGGAGCCCTCCACTTTCCCACCTATGTGCGCTGAGTAGCAGTAGACTGTAACCCAATCTGCCTGAGCTTCCAACTGTGGAACTACAAGTCCCACAATTCCAGCCAGCCAGAGGAGTGCAGTAGTCCTGCAATGGGCACAGGGTCCCTGCTCCTGACATACAGTATGGACTGTAGCCACGCACCGCAGATGTACAAGTGAGTGCATAGGAGAAAGGGGGGACTGACCAAACTGTGGACTAATACTGGCAACAAGACATAGACTTAAATGACATTTCCATGATTCCAGTCACTGGTTTCCACTGACCCGATTGTCATGAGGGAGAACACAGATTTTTACTGCCCGCATAGCCTCGCTCTTCACATAGGGGGCGATAACCACTAGAGGCAAATCTCTGTAATATTTGATGCCAGTGGTTCTGCTTTGCTCAGCGAGGTTCAAGCCTTGACTTTAGCTTTAAATAATCATACTTTAGAATGATTTTGGACCCAGGTTTATGGAAGTCGTCGCATCTCATGAGGGTTAATCATTGTGTACGAAAAGTTCTCAAATTTTGGGGGAGATTTACTAGGGCGATTGTGATCAAACTGCTGATGTGCAGGCCCATAGCCAGGTTTGGGGCACGTATTAAACATTTTTGGCTTTCTAGAAATTAACAAGTATGTAAAACGAAAAAAGAAGGTGCCACACTTAACAGCGATGTATCCCACAATTGTGGCAGTAAAGGGGTTGTCTCATCTCAAAGTTTCATAGGATGCACGAACAAAATAATGCTGCTTTGCTCTGTCACTTCCTGGTCATGCTGTCTGTAATTAGCATATGAGCTCCCTCTATTCAGACTTCTGATAATTAGATAAATCTCATGCTGTCAGGACCAGGGAAGCTTCTGAGTTAAAGTAAACAGTAGTAATTACTGGCTTTTGTCTGAAAGATCAGATAACAAACAAGCTCTCACTGTCCAGAGTTCTGTGCTGAGCGACCTGTGTGATGACATCACCCCCTGCTATCAGATAAAACAAACAGCAAGGGGAGAGAAGTACACAGGTTGATCACTTGGGGAACCAGAGAGCACAGAAGGTGATAAAATCACTTGTAGCTCCTTAAAAAAAAAAAAAATGAACGTAATATATTTGGAAAATGTCTTTATTTAGTGTTCCCTACATATTGAAAGCTAATCTTTGTAGCGAGACAACCCTTTTAAGTACTGGTGCATAGTAAGCCAGACAAGAGGCTGCACAGTGTAAAGAAAAGTGTCCAACATGTCTATGAAGTTACGTAAAATTATACAGCCTGCGCTACTGTGACAAATTTGGGGCAATCTCTGCCTGCTCTAGTTATATTCTGTCTATATTTTAGACAGTATTAATAAATCTGCCCCATTGTGTTTGTCCCCATTTTTAGGAACTCTGCTTGCTGTCAGTAAATGGTAACATTCTTGGTTTAGAGACCATAAACCTGTACAGACCTAATCTATCTCCTGGGGTGGGGGCATTTGTTTTAGATGCATTTAGTCTAGACAGTCCTCTGTGAGCTGAGCAGCATGGACTCCAGACTGATAGACGGTGGTCTCTTAAAATCGGTTCCAGGACGACCATTGTAATTTGAGACACTAACTCAGAGGCCCCAAATGTCACCAACGTAATGTAACACGGACATTATAGAAAAAAAAGCAGGAAACTAATCCAGATAAATCAATTCCCCAAATCAATTTCTATGTTGGGGATAGGAGCTTCTATGGGTTAAGTACTTTATACACAATGTACCAGAAAAAAAGAAAATGGGGCCGCTCATCCTGGCTCATGTAAGAGCAGTACAGAACATGTAGTACCGCACTGTACCTTAGAGAGGCGCTATAGACCGCCAATCACTGCATGCACCACACTATTACATGTAAGAGCAGTACAGGACATGTAGTACCGCACTGTACTGTAGAGAGGTGCTATAGACCATCAATCACTGTATGCACCACACGAATACATTTAAGATCATTACATGACATGTAGTACTGTACTGGAGAGAGGAGCTATAGACCACCAATCACTGCATGCACCTCACTAATACATGTAAGAGCAGTACAGGACATGTAGTACTGTACTGGAGAGAGGAGCTATTGACCACCAATCACTGCATGCACCTCACTAATACATGTAAGAGCAGTACAGGACATGTAGTACCGCACTGTACTATAGAGAGGATGTATAGACCGCCCAATCACTGCATGCACCTCACTAATACATGTAAGAGCAGTACAGGACATGTAGTACCGCACTGTATTATAGAGAGGTGCTATAGACCGCCAATCACTGCATGCATCTCGCTAATACATAAGTTTTACAAGTAAAATGTTCATGATAATTGGTTGGATCAGGGAATTGTAGTTGGAGACCAATATATACACTCAATATCCAATATCCCCAAAAAAAGACCATTGTATGTTGAAAATATTGTGTTGAGGCCACTGTAACTTGAGGGATCGCTGTACTGTAACTGCGCTGATACATTGTAACGATTGTGGGGGGGGGGGGCATATTACCTTCAGTTACCATTGTCCTCACACTTTCTGTTTTTCTGCAGAAACAATAATGCTGGATCCTTTCCACAAAGGACACCAGTGACGCCCATTGTTTGAGTGAGGGCTATTGGTTTGACTAGAAAAATTGTGCTGCATGCTGTGCTATTCTTCCCATCAAACATGACTGAACTGCTGACAGGAGTGTGAACAGAACCTTTGACTGAGTACAGAGTTTTAACTTGGGAACGTCTGCAAGGGCTGGTCATGGTTTGCTGTACGTTTTGCCTGTTCGGAAAGCTACAAATATCTCCATTCTGCATCATCCCACGGATGCCAAAGTGTACTACCCAGAAGTAAGGACTGCTCAGATGTCACTATAGCCTATGGGTGACCATCAGTTTGGGCTGGGTTCAGACGGGGCGGTGGTCTCGGGGTCTCCATTGCTGGTATCTGCGCTATTTTGTTTGGCACAGAAACCAGTTATGTTTGGAAAACAGAGCAAATGTAGTCAAAAACTGACGACGTTTGCGCTCTCGATACCTTTTTCAGATATCCAAATGGATCCCCACAACAGAGCTCCCAAAAGTGACCACAGCCCCGTGTAAGCCTAGCTTTAAACTGATGCCTAACATTGGCCTCTGTCAGCTTTAAAGGGGTTTTGCCACGATCTCATTTCATACCTCCTGCATCAGCTCTTCAGCTCTGTGTGCTCAGAAGGGGGGCGTGTGTGATTTGTTTGAATTGCATATCATGTGACCCAGCAGGATGACATCACCAGGCCTTTCCTCTCTGTAGTCATAGAAAGGTCTGTTTATGTAAAGCATTGTGAGTAGCTGAGGGGTAAAGTTTTTACTTCACAGCTCAAGGGTCTTAAGTTCAAATCCCTGCAGGAACCAAACCTGTGGGGTTTTTTTTCTCCATCAATGCACAGACCTCATTGAGGTTTCTTCTTTATTTATTTGCACTGTTTGACTTATTACTAAGGGGTACAGAGGACGGGAGTAGAGTGACAGCACCTGGGGTTTGAACACTCAGTAGCTGCCTGAGAGGAGAGGTGATGTCTGAGCATGTGCGACCAGGATTGAGGAGCTCTCGTCACTGGTCATACCCCCCCTGGAGACGAGCTGTAAACAATGGATCACTAAAGGAGCAGCTAAAACAGTCCAGAATCTGTAATAATAATGGTGAAAATGTTTGTTATTTCATTTGCAAGCTTCCCACGTCAATTTTACTTTGTGGCAAAACCCCTTTAAAAGGACCTCTCCCCCTCCTCCCCTCCCACCTTTAGTTTTTAAATAGCTTTTAGGTACCCTTTTGTGCAAGTCGTTTTGCTTTCCTGCAACTGAATACAGGATTTTTGGCTGCTGCAACAGTGCTCTATTGGGTCATGTGACCTGCATGCTGAAAGATGCTGTACTTTTGGGATACAGGCAGGAAGTCTCGTCTCTATCCAATAGGAATGCATAGAGAGATTGACTTCTAGGTCACACAACCATGCCATGTGTTTCAGCAGCTAAGAGTGCAGGTCACATGCCCCAGTGGCAGCAGTGAGAAATCCTGTATTCAGCTGCAGGTAAGCAAAATGACAAACTACTGTGTACCTAGAAGCAAATTCTAATGAAATAAAGAAAACGGGGCTACAGGGGGGATGACTTGGAGCCCCCGTTTTAGCGATTGCTATCCGCTGATAAGTGTCTATAGCAGAACAACCCTTTCAATGCATTTGTAAAAAAAAAAAAAAAATAAATAAAATTGACCCTATATCTGGTAACCAGATCCCATCCTATGAGTTACAGCCACTTTAACCTATACATTGGGTGCTTTTCTCGATATATATGTTAAGAAGACCCATAAGGATATTCCTATTCACTGACAACAACCAGAGATCCTGAAAGCAATGAGTTGACCCCCAAAGTTGCAAAGCAGCGTTACCTACAGAGGACGGAAAAACCCCTTTAGCATCCAGAGTAAGAGGACGTTTATAAGGGGCAGATGCGCTATTGATTTGCTGCAGTCAAAAATCTGCACACTTCTTGGACTCGGCTGCAGAATTTTCTACATTGGAAGGCAAAATCCGCCCTAAAATCCACAGATAGACATTTCCTACGGATTTTGTCTCCTCTCACTGAAGTCAATAGAAAAAAATCCACTCCAACCGGTGCATTTTTTGAGTGTGAATTTACAGCAAAAACATTGAATTTTACTCTGCGTAAAATCCACAGCAGCTCCGCCCCATGTGAACTTACCCTTTAACTTCCACTGCGGTTAAGGTGTTTGTGCTGACGACCCCCACTCCCACCAGAGGAACTAAAAGGGGTTGTCTCACTACATTGAATCATCTTACCTCAGTCCTGTTTTCTTGGTTTCATTTTGAATTCAGGGGCGTGTTTACTGGCTTCCACTAGGGTGCTAAAGCCAGGGCTGTAGCTAAGCAAAAAATCTCACCTAGGTGCAGTAGAACCAGGTCTGTAGCTATAGCAACCAGTGCTGGCAGCCTATCAGGAGAGATTGAACAGGTCTGTAGCTATAGCGACCTGAGGAGCTGATGCAGCCTATACAACAGGGGATACCTAGGAATAGGAAGGACACTGTTAATGGACATATATTACAAAGTGACTTGTTTTTGCAAGATCTTTAACATAAAAAGCAGCAATCCTTGTAGTGAGACAACCCCTTTAACATCGTGCAGGTTCACGGGAACTGCGCTACAACTATTTGTGTTTAGCCACAGATCCATTCCAGACCCTAAGAGTTGGGTGCGGTCTATTCATCAGTCGCGCCCTTCCCGCCCTCCGTTCACCTCCCTCATCCTATCCCTGACGAGAAGTGTCTCCCGCCTCATCGCTGAACAGACTGTAACTGAAACTCAGGGAACACTACACGATATAAAGTGACAACAAAGCGTTTATCTAGCTGTAAATACGAGAATATATGTGGATTATGAGATGTAAAATACTAATTATTTATGACGGTTCTGTCCTTCTCCGCAGGGCGACGGTATACTTGAATGCTTTGACTGGGGCGGTGCTTTAAGTGCTTTTCTCAGGTGGGAGGAGGGAAGTGTTTCGTTTTACTTTGTTGAGGTGGGGGTGGGGGGTAATCATCATTTGTGCAATGAGGTTTGGCTGTAATTTGTGGGTGCCTCTCACCCTAACAATCTGAGAACGTATCGAGACTGTGCCAAGAATCGGTTGGTGGACCCCCCCCGCCCCTGCCCAATTCACATCAACAGTTGTACAGAGTGGATATTGCAATAATGAACACACCCCGGAAGAAGAAGAAAAAAAATAAGTTGGGAGTCCTTACAACCTAACCATTGATTTGGGGTCTTTAGGAGTGACCGTGTGTTTGTCTTGGTGGTTCCAAAACGTGCGCCGCAAGCGATTACAAAAGACTGTGAGGTTTAGCAATAAATGTGGTGCAGCAGGGGGTGACCCCAAAATTTAAAAAACAACCTGTGAACTCTCCCTAGCACCAGTTTTCGTTCCCCTCCCTTATTTTTATTTGTACCCCCTCATCTGCCTCGTGCTTTACCTGTGATATCACCTCCCCACCCCCCCATTAAGGTCTTTTTGTTGCGTGTCGAATAATGAAGAGGCCAGGTTTTGGCGAGTGGGGAGGGGACAATTATGGCTTGTCGCTGACTCCGCTACCACCTCACGTCTGTCTCTTTCTGCATCGCTTCTACACGTCCCAAAGCGCGCTCCCCTCAGTATTCCTTGCCACAGATGTATCATTGGTCTTATTTTTAACAGTTTTATTTGTATGCTTTTTTTTTTTTTTTTTTGTTATATTTTTGCAACCTCTTAATGTTTGTTAATATTAATATGAAAATGAACCCTATTTATGTATTGCTGAAACCATTTTATATGAATTGTGTTGAAAATTTCAGTGCTTTTTTATGAATAAATTGTGAATCACAAACGTTCAGTTGTTTCCTTGTGAACAGAACATTGAAAGTGTGATGATAAATTCCGATTTCTGATACAAGATGTTGCGTGGTCTGTACAGCGACCTGCCATAGGGCAACATGAAGAAAGGGTCAGTTGTAATTTCCTGCCTACTATAGCTACTTTATTGAAAAAGAAGAGTAAGGCTAGGTTCACACGGCTTATTTGCAGGGCATAATTACACCCCGCAATTATGCCGTGTGGACGGGAGCGGGAGAGCGGCGCCTCGCCAGCCCACAGACTATCATTACTACGGCGCGTAATTACGGACTGAAATACGTCCCATTTTAAGCCGTGTGAACATAGCCTAAGGGTACAGTTGAGAGCAGAAGTTTCCATACACTAGATAAAGAGACACATCTGCATATATTTCTAACTATCTGACATGAAATCAGAATAAACCTTCCCTGTTTTAGGTCAATTAGAAACCAAAATTATATTTGCCAAATGCCAGAATGAGAGAGAATTTTTAAGCCAATTTTAATTACTTTCTACAAAGTCAAAAGTTTCCATACATTTCATTAGTATTTGGTAGCATTGCCCTTAAACTGTATGACTTGGGTCAAACATTTTGGATCTTTCCACAAGCTTCTCACAATAGTTGGTAGGAATTTTGGCCCATTCCTCCTGACAGAACTGGTGTTTGGAGGTCGCCTTGCTGGCACCAGCCTTTTCAGCTTGGCCCATAAATTTTCAATGGGATTGAGATCAGGGCTTTGTGATGACTCTCCAAAACATTGACTTGGTTCTCCTTAAGCTACTTTGTAACCAGTTTGGCAGTAGCTTCAGGTCATTGCCCATTTGGAAGACCCATTTCTGCCCAAGCTTTAACTTCCTGGCTGATGTCTTGAGATGTTGCTTCAGTATTGCCACATAATCTTCTTTCCTCATCATGGCATCTATTTTGTGAAGTGCACGAGTCCCTCCTGCAGCAAAACAACCCCACGACATGATGCTTCCACCCCCGTGTTTCACAGTTGGGATGGTGTTCTCAGGCTTCCAAACTACTCCCCTTTTTTTCCCAAATGTAACAATAGTCATTATGGCCAAACAGTTCAATTTTAGTTTTGACAGACCACAGCTCTGACAAAGGTTTTTGTGCATTTGCAAACAATCTGGCTTTTATATGTCTCTTTTGGAGTAATGGCTTCTTCCTGGCAGAGTGGCCTTTCATCCCATGTGGATACAGTACTCGTTTCACGGTGTATAATGACACAATCTTACCAGCTTCCACTAAAATCTTCACAACATCTTTTGCTTTTGTTCTTGGGTTGATATGCACATGTCGGACCTAAACATGTTCATCTCTGAGACACAGAACCTGGCTCCTTACCGAGTAGTGTGAAGGCTGGACATTTCCAACTTATAATTATTTGTAAAGATTAAGGCGGCACCTTCAGGTATCTTGTGCAAGTCCACAATTCTCTTCCTGATATCTTTAGACTTTCCGATGATGTTACACACAGAAGCAGTGTGTTTTTGGAGTGCCTTAAATACATCCGCAGATGTCTCTAATTAACTCAGTTGTTGCCAATAAACCTATCAGAAGCTTCCAAATACATGACCTCCTCATATGGGCTGTCCCAAATTGATTAAAGGCAGAGAAATCCTAGTGAATAAAGACTCTTGACTTTGCAGAAAGTAATAAAAATGTATTTAATTCTCTCATTCTGGTATTTGTCAAATATAAATAATTTTGGTTCCTAATTGACCTAAAAACGGGGAAGGTTTATTCGGATTTCATGTCTGTGAGAAAAACCTGCAGATTGGGCTCTTTATATAGTGCATGGAAACTTCTGGTTTCAGCAGTAGGTGCAGACAGGGTCTTGGATACGTTTTTGCAATATGTAAAACATATTGGGTTAAACGCATCCAAAAACGTACCACAGCGTGTGGTAGGTTTTTTTTGATCAGTTTTCTGGACTACAAAAAGTATCCCTATAGTTTCTTTGGGCTTTTCAATGCATAAAACGGATCAAGAATTGTCAATTATTTGAATGCCTCTGTTTTAGACAATGCAAAAACATATGTAAAACAGGTATCATCGTGTTTTACATTGAAGTCAATGTAATCATACTTGAACATATGTTTTGAGGTCCGTTTATCGGTACGTAAAATTAATCCAAATACGTATTTAACAAACGCTAATTTCACTAGACTTACTTATAAACCATGTTTGCTCTTCTAATAAGCCACAGCTCCAAGCGAGATTATATTCAAAATGGCAGGGCTGTGACAACCTCCCTGTTAATATTCCGCTAATAGAAATTTAAAATATCTGCATCTCAAACGAACAATGTGAAAACCAGGTATCTTTAGTAGGTTTTTAAATCCAACATTCTGGATTCATTTTTTTTTTTTATTGCATCACAACAGGGCTTGGAACGCTGTTTTTATGCTACAGAACGTCAAGTCCATGCATAGACAGAAAGCTATGTCAAATTTGGTCTACCAGCAGCCACCACTAGAGGGAGCTTACTGCATACTATTTATATATTGAAGTCAATCTGAAATGTAAGTGTACGCAGCGAGACCCCTAATGGTGGCAGCAGGTGGACAGTATGTTATCCAGTAACTATTTTGATGCTGATTACTTGGAGCACTGAATCAGATAGACTTTTAAAATTCTCACCTCAGTTTTTCGACAAAAAACAAATAAAAAAAAAAGTTCAGGTCTTTTTGGGGGCGAGTTTACACACTGCAGAAATAGGTTTGCCTACATCCCTATGGGGTTTGGATAAGCACATGCTGCAGCAACCACACCATCGAAATGCATGGAAAAAAATTGCAGCAGCAAACCTGTAGAATAGAGCATGCTCCTCTCCACAGCTTTAGTAAAAACTCTTGAATCCACAATGATTTTTCCCACTGCTTATAGACAACACCACATATTACCAAATTCAGGGTTCGGCACCCATTTTATTGTTTCTTGATCACACAACTACTGGGTGGCTGTAACATTTTTCTCTGGCGCCTCAGAAGCACATGAAGCAGCTTCCTCTGTACAAAGATTAGGACAGATTCTTAAAGTCCAGGTGGGGGGTCCCCAGCGACTTTCTGTCTACGACTGTGGTAGCTCAGGATCAGTCCTGCTATAAACGTATCATTATTAACCTCAAGGGCAGCAGGTCCTGCGCGATCTTCATCCTCTGCTGAGATCAGACGGTCGATGGTTCTGCACTCAGTTCTCCTTTTTCTCTGAATATTTATGTACAGCAGAAATAAAGGCCCCCACGTGCTCCGGGTCCATGTCTGGATACAAGCCATGACCCAAATTAGCAATGTAGCCGCGGCATCCAAAGGCCTCCAGCATCTTCTTCACCATCTCTTCAATGCTCTCCTGCAGGCAAGACCTTAATCATCAAGATATCGCAGTACAATAAATATAGAGATGCAAAAGCAATATAGCCAGTGGGGGAAGCCTTATCACATTTATTGTAAGCGTCCCCTCCTATGAATCCTCAAACCCCCTCACACCCTCCCCCCCACCAAAAAAAAAGGGAAAGGACAACTGCGGTGAGCACATGTCAGTGATATTTCTGTACATAGGGGGCAAGATTATAATAACTACCTACTATATAAAAGATTACTGCTATAATTCCACCCCCTTGTTAAAGAATATAACTACTGTAATACTGCTCTAAAGTACAAGAAAATAACTACTATAATACTGCCCCCTATGTACAAGAATATAACTACTATATTACTGCCCCCTATGTACAAGAATATAACTACTATATTACTGCCCCATATGTACAAGAATAGAACTACTATAATACTGCCCCTCTAAGAATAGACTAAAAACTGTACGTCAATACTACTATAATACTGCCTCCATATGCACAAGAATATAACCACTATAATGCTGTCTCCTATGACAAGAATATAACTACTATAATACTGCCCCTATGTACAAGAATATAACCACTATAATACAGCCTCTATCCTACAATCTATGATACATAGAATAAACTACTATAATACTGCCTCCTATGCACAAGAATACAACTACTATAATACTGCCTCCTATGCACAAGAATACAACTACTATAATACTGCCTCCTATGCACAAGAATATACCTACTATAATACTGCCTCCTATGTACAAGAATATAACTACTATAATACTGCCTCCTATGCACAAGAATATAACTACTATAATACTGCCTCTGACCACGGCAGTAATTAGAGGATGTTTTGATCCAGTTGTGTAACCATTTAATTACTTCGGTAAGAGGCTGTGGTGTTTATCAAAGGGGACTCCCCCATCCAATCAGGTCCCTAGGTTTCCCAATGACCAGACAGTAGCTGCGGGAATACACTCTACAGTCAGACCTAGGGATCAATAATGGACTCCAGGGCTCATAGTGACACACTGCATATGGATAAAGAGTACGATAATACATTCCAAATATAAAGTTATACGATAGTAATCCCCCTTAATAGGATTAAGAAGAGAAAAAAGTAAAATAAAAATAAATGAATATAAAAAATATTTTATTGTGCGGATGATGATTAAGACTTTCTAAAGTCGAAACGCGTCGTGCAGGTTCTTGCACTGGTTCTATATTCGCAACCTCCACAGTTCATATTGTTATGTTTTAACGGATTGAAATAAAGATGGAAGATTTTTTTTTAGCAACTATTGAAGCCATTTAGCCTTTCTGCCTACAAGCGGTGCAAGCCGGAGTACTTTGTTGAAATATCCTGACAAAATAAAGAGGTTTGTTCAGGCATATATGATCCAAAAAGGAAAAGAGTGTTGCTCACCACATATCCACTTCGGTAGCACTGTTCATATCCATTATAAGGTGAATCCGCACCAGTTTCTCTCGTTAGTAGTTACCACTCCACACCGCATGTGATCCAAGTCTCCCGGCAGTGAGAGTACAATAGTACTAGTAAACACAATTGAATAGGATCCAGCGGTAACGTGAAAAAAATCTTGATTTATTTCTTAATCCAGTGTTGCAAAGGTACAAGAAAATATAAAACCAACGCGTTTCGGGCTCTGCGTTTTGAGCCTTTGTTCACAGTTGGTTTATATTTTCTTGTACCTTTACAACACTGGATTAAGAAATAAATCAAGATTTTTTTTCACGTTACCGCTGGATCCTATTCAATTGTGTTGTTCAGGCATAGTTAGGCTCGGGATGGGAAACAAGCAAGGGAAACACCTGGTGGGCCCCTGGCAATTGCAGGCTTGTGGCTACTTTTCAAAGAATGAGGCATGTGCGGCATCTGCAGTCATGTATAGAAGTTGCAGGGTGGGCCCCAAATATCAACTCCACTGATGGGCCCCATGCTCCCTAGTCCAACACTGCGCAGTCATTAAGAGGGTAAGTACTTTATCCTCCTGAAGGATTTGGCGACATTTCACTTTATGAATATTTTGGTTCCTTGCAGCTTCACTTCCTTATAATACACAATATACTATTATAATCACTGGACTGTTATCCCACTCACCTTGCTGGCATACAGAGCACATGGGTCCAGGTTTCCCTGCAGGGTCACTCTCTTCTCAGTTTTCTCCCTGAAACAAAGGGTCAGACATTGAGGTTCTTGCAGCTCAGGGGTATGTAGAAAATGAGGCTACATGGCAGGAAATGTAAGATTTCCAAAAACACCACCGAGTACAGAACAACCATGAACCGTTGGGCGTGGACTAAAAAGAGTTACAGCCCAATAACCCTGCACCTTCTACTCCTTACCTGGCCTCCTGGGGTCGGATTGTCCAGTCCAGTCCAACCACCTCATAACCCGACTGGGACAGGTCCACTAATGCATAATGGGCATCCTTGGCGAAGACAATCTTTTAAGACAGGACATGATGTTACAAGGACTAAAAGGTGGTACTGAATACATCAACAGTATGGAACCTAACACTGAGGGGGACATATATGAAAAGTGGCGCCGCCTCGACAGTCGTACTTCTCAGTAAGTTAGTGTAGAATTCCTCATTATGTATAAAAAGGTCTCACAGCACGTTATAAATCTGTCCCATTGTGCATCGAGTGTATGCACCAAAATTTGTCTCGGCCTCGCCACTATGAAATTGGTATGGAGTGGTACGACTGTTTCGCACCACATTTTGACATTACACATTCATAAATGTGGTGCTGCCTCGTTCATACATGTCACCCTAAAAATCAACTATCCGCCATGGCATTCAATCAGTCCATCCATTTGACAGACCAGAATCCTGGTCCAATGCTACAGCTGTCTGCTCACATGGCCCTTCTCTGGTGCAGCCCTATAAGGGTCTGGTCACCTGCTGTATTCCTGGTCCAGCGCTACAGCTGTCTGCTCACATGGCCCTTCACTGGTGCAGCCCTATAAGGGTCTGGTCACCTGCTGTATTCCTGGTCCAGCGCTATAGCTTTCTGCTCACATGGCCCTTCCCTGGTGCAGCCCTATAAGGGTCTGGTCACCTGCCGTATTCCTGGTCCAACGCTACAGCTGTCTGCTCACATGGCCCTTCTCTGGTGCAGCCCTATAAGGGTCTGGTCACCTGCTGTATTCCTGGTCCAGCGCTATAGCTGTCTGCTAACATGGCCCTTCCCTGGTGCAGCCCTATAAGGGTCTGGTCACCTGCTGTATTCCTGGTCCACCGCTACAGCTGTCTGCTCACATGGCCCTTCCCTGGTTCAGCCCCCCCTGTGTGTGTGGTCAACTGCCTCTTGCCTGGTACAGCGGTGTAAGTGTCTGGTCCCATGTCCCTTCCCTGGTTTAGCACTACAAATGTCTTGTCAAATGCCCAGTCCTTGGGGCACATGGGATGAACTCACCATGGGTACCTGCTCCAGTCCCTCTGCATTCAGCTTCTGCTTCACCCTGCGTGAGATTTCACGAAGATACGGCAGAGAAAAGTCTGCAAATTGCTGGGGTCCTAGGCATCCGGCATGAGACTCAAACACCTGCAGAGCCTGGAAGACAGAGACGAGATTCAGTACAATAGAGCGCACCCCACTTGGAGACCAACCACCGATGCCATCTGTACCTGCGCTCCCGCTGCCACCTGCCCCACCAGATAGTCCACAATGACGTCCGTAAGTTGCTGCAGCAGCTGGTGACTGGCGCTCGGGTTCTGGTAGAGCCAGCGCTTGGCTTTGGACATGGTGTTGGAACCTCCTCCTTCTATCATATAGGTCATCAGCGTCCACTATAGAGAGAGATGAGAAAACACAGGGGTCACTTAACGTGTCAGTCCCCTTCTTCATCCTGATCATCTCCCTAGAGTCACTTACTGGAGCGCCCGTGACTCCGATCAGAGGAACCTGTCCGGCTATTTTATGCCGAGTTAGTGTTATCGCCCGGTACACGTAACCTAGCTCCTGTGACACGTCCACTGTTGTCTTCAGTTTCTGTAGATATTCTGGGCCCTTAAGAGGCTCTGGAAACACTGGCCCCCTCCCTGGTTCCATGCGGATCTCCATCCCAAGCGCCTGGACCATGGGAGGAAACAGAATAAAGACTTATGTAATTCTGTCTCAGGTGTATGGCCCTTTAAGATTTGAGAAGAACTACAGAGGGCATACGAGGCTCCTATTACAACCTGTGGAGTTTGATGCCCTCTGGTGGTGATGACAATAGTTACTCTACAGGGGGCACTGATTGATAAAAACCCAACAATGAGATTGTATAAAGGAAACCCAAGATGGCCGCTTCTCTGCTGCTTTGGACTTCAGCCATGGAGTCACCAAGAGATCTATAGTCACACACATTATATATAGACAGCTCTTATATCACCTGTGGAATCACCAGGATATCCGAGAAGATAATCGCAGCATCCAAGGGGAACCGGCGCAGCGGCTGCAATAAAAAAAAAACAAAGTGCCACAGCCTTAAGTCTCGTCCCAAACCTGCTGAAACAGATCTCAACTTTCCCCATTATGCCCCCGACCCCACTCCCCCGGCACCAATTCCATCTTTACCTGTAATGTCAGCTCGCAGCAGATCTCAGGGCTCCGGCAGGAAGCAAAGAAGTCCTGTGCGGCACGAGTCTCCCGAAATTCTACCCAGGAGAGAAAAAAACATGATACGAAGTCACTACAGGCAGTACTGAAAGGGCTATAATAGAGAGGGAGGTTGGGGTGGTTAGAATTGATTGATTTTGGGAGGGGGGAGAGGATGGGCATTCTTAAAGAGAACGTGTCACCTGAAAATGACCTATTGTTCAACCCAACACATTTTTTAAGACATTTTGGTTGTGTCTTTTTTCAATTTTGCAAATCACTATTTAAAAAAAAATAAATCCTGAAATCCTGCAGCTTTCACTTTGGCCACTAGGACTAATAGTCTGACACTTCCTGTTCTGTAAAGAAAGATTTTCAGCAGTCTCCTCATTATCAGTACAGACAGGATTACACTGGAAGGTGACAGAAATATGTATAGATAACACAGGATAAACAGGTCACAATAGGATGTCACAGCTCCCTCTCCCTGCACACTGATTTCTTCCCAGGTCACAGAGCCTAGAAAACTCTCCTATAGAAGTCAATGGGACTGAGTCAGGTTCCTATGTCCATGTGGCTGCTGTAAAGCATCTCTCTAAGTGCTGGTAAAAGTAGCTCAGGCAAGATGGCCGCCCCCATAATCCTATACAGACAAAAAAAAAAAAAACCAAAAAAACCCCACTACAATCTCATTGTCTTGTTTTAGTAAAAAGAAAATTGGCAATAGATTCCTTTTGAATAAATAATCAGTGAGCATTAAAAGGGTTGTCTCACTACATTGATTCATCCAGTTTTCTTGGTTTCACTTTGACTTCAGGGGAGTGTTTACTGACCTCTACTGGGCTGCGGTAGAAGCCAGGTCTGTAGCTATAGCAACCAGTGCTGGCAGCCTATCAGGAGAGATCAAACAGGTCTGTAGCTATAGCAACCAGTGCTGGCGGCCTTTCATGAGAGATTGAACAGGTCTGTAGCTGTAGCGACCTGAGGAGCTGATGCAGCCCATACAAGAGGGGACATCAAGGAATAGGTAGGACACTGTTAATGGACACATATTGCAAAGCGACTTGTTTTTGCAAGATCTTTAACATAAAAAGCAGCAATCCTTGTAGTGAGGCAACCCCTTTAAGTTCTGGTTAACATTTTCTTAGAATCTCCCACAATGCACTGCCACCTGGTAAATTTATCACTGAAATGAGAAGTTTGTTAACCCACCTTTATCACATTTTACACAACATTACTGCTCCCAGTATGCAGAACAGCAGAGTGACTCACAAAGAAGCTGAGCTCTGTGTGATACAGGGTTATATGATAGAGGAGAGAAGCTGAGCTCTGTGATATATAGGGTCATAGGATAGAGGAGAGAAGCTGAGCTCTGTGATATATAGGGTCATAGGATATAGGAGAGGAACTGAGCTCTGTGATATATAGGGTCATAGGATAGAGGAGAGGAGCTGAGCTCTGTGATATATAGGGTCATAGGATAGAGGAGAGGAGCTGAGCTCTGTGATATATAGGGTCATAGGATAGAGGAGAGAAGCTGAGCTCTGTGATATATAGGGTTATATGATAGCGGGAGAGAAGCTGAGCTTTGTGATACATAGGGTCATATGATAGCGGGAGAGAAGCTGAGCTCTTTGATATATAGGGTTATATAATAGAGGAGAGGAGCTGAGCTCTGTGATATATAGGATTATATGATAGAGGAGAGGAGCTGAGCTCTGTGATATATAGGGTATATGATGGAAGAGAGAAGCTGAGCTCTGTGATATATAGGGTTATATGATAGAGGAGAGAAGCTGAGCTCTGTGATATATAGGGTTATATGATGGAAGAGAGAAGCTGAGATCTGTGATATATAGGGTTATATGATGGAAGAGAGAAGCTGAGATCTGTGATATATAGGGTTATATGATGGAAGAGAGAAGCTGAGCTCTGTGATATATAGGGTTATATAATAGAGGAGAGGAGCTGAGCTCTGTGATATATAGGGTTATGATGGAAGAGAGAAGCTGAGCTCTGTGATATATAGGGTTATATGATAGCGGGAGAGAAGCTGAGCTTTGTGATATATAGGGTTATATGATTTTATTTTTTAAGGCTAAAAATATACCGTAATAATATATGTACTGCGTTAGAGGCTTTCATTAAAGGCCTTCTTGTCAGAACGGCTTCTCTTCTCTGTGTCCCCATGAAAACACTGCAAGGTTCCTAGAAACCAGTTATTTTGCAGCTCTAGTTTTTTTTGTTTTTTTTTAAAACAAACAGTGGTCTGTCCGTATGTTCTCACAAGTCCCATGTAACAGAATGTGTGACCGGCTCTCTATTCTGAAGCGTCAGAGGTGGGACTCGCATGTATCAGACTTTATCGCTAGGATTTTACCATCAATGTGTTAGATGGGAAGACCCCTTAAATAAAATAAATTCCCAACTCTAAAGGGTTCCTATAAGGTCCGATGCCCCCCGACAAATGCATATGGGCAGGAAGTGATGTCTTAGGGAGAGACAGAAAAGTTGCTCTCACAAGAGATATGTGAAAGTCAAGAATTCAGGACAGGAGCAAGAATTTTCTAATTTTGTTTCTAAGGCTGTGTTCACCTGGTGTATTGCACCGCATACTGTACGCGCCACAAGACGCCGGGTGTTTTAGAAGTACACGCTGGCCAGTGCCCACTTCTAAAACGCTCTGTGCCGGCTCCCATAGAAATGTCACTTCTTTCTCCTGACGAAAACAGCAACTAATCACAGTTCTCAATGAGAGCTATGAATTACCGCATTTGCGATGCATAATTTGGGCGTGTTGCAGCACAATTACGCCGTGCAGTTACCCCGTGTGAATATACCCCAATAGGTTTTAATATGGATCTTCTTTATTAGGCTCCGTTTCCTTATACTCCAGTCACATGTGGAGCTGTACCCAGAAAGTGAAGCCGAGCTTTCGTCAAGTCACTCCCCCTTATTTGCAGGTTTATGACCGCCCTGCTGACTCCACAGATCTCCAGCTATACTCGCACTATCACTCCCAACATGCCCGAGAAGAGAAGCACTGGGTACAGGTCAATAGATTTCTGTAGAATGCACCTACCTGGCAAATATCTGCCCGCCTGTCGCATGCACCACACAGGCACATGGCGGCACTCCTCTCCACGGGCGGCTCGCAGGAAGACGTCATTCTTCAGAGCTGGGAAACCCTGAGGCCTGAGGACAGGAGAGCACCGATCACTGCACCATTGTCACATCACACTAGAAATGTACACGCGTCCGGCCACATTTATCAAAAAAAACTCTAATAGTAAAACGGTCTGTTGCCCATAGCAACCAGATCTCAGCTTTGATCTCTTACACTGTTCTAGGAAAATGAAAACTTCGCTCCGGTTGATTGCTAAAGGCAACACACATTTTTGATAAATGAGGCCCATTGTATCCTCACCCTGGAGAGATAGCGGCATACAGTGTGTCCTATGTTGTAGCAGCACCTCTGTGCCCGATCCCTGCAGCCACTGGAATTCATCATACATCTTATATTATTGGAAATTGGTGGGAATGGGGAGGGATAATCAGCGTCACATTGTTTCTGGCACCTGATTATCTCTGGGGAGTGGAGAGGGGGTTATTTAGCAGCCTTTACAGAACAGACTGTAGATCCACCAACCCTGACTGGATCCAGGAGCAGAAACCCAGTTTTATAGCGCTGGATCCTTTAGGCTATGTCTACACAGCAATGTTAAAATGGCGTCCAAAATCCAACGGCATTTTAACAACACTGGACTCTGCTAAAAACCGCGGTCTGTTTTCGGATTTGCTGACGACCACGTACATTGAATCTGACGGCAATGCTGTGGGAGATCCAACAAGCAGGGCTGTGAAGTCGGCAAGCCAAAGCCCTGACTCCTCAATTTCCCAAACCTCCGACTCCCTCATACACGGCGCATGTTTAAGTAATAACTTTACTGTAGTAAAATGGTAACATCGGGCTGTTTATCACCTTTGATACAATAATCAAGCTATTTAGGTAGAATAGACACTGACAAGCAAAAGGGTAACAATGTTTTGATCTTTTGAACACTTCTGGGCAGAGTTGAAGAAAAAGCTGTATTTGTATCCAAGTCCAGTCTGCACCAACATTGGGAATGTGTAGAAGAGACCTGGGTTCAGATTTTGGTCAAGACTTGCTTGAATCTGTTCCAGAGCCCAGAAGGATTCAGGCAGAGCTGAAAACCAAGGGTGGATTTCCCAAATACTAACAAAATAATAAAAATTAACATTTTGATTTTTAGGAGCAAAACAGTAACAATGCAGTTACAGAAAAGAATCTGCAGAACTGAGCAGATACTAAATATTTACAAGTCAAATTTATGTATAAGATAGGTAAGATGACTGTATATAAAATTACAGTAGCCTCATGTACAAAGCTGTAGTGGATGGTGAGATATGGAGCCTGAAAGTCACAAGTTCAAAACATTGTTACCCTTTTGCTTGTCAGTGTAAAATATATTTATTGGATATGACTTTAGAACACAAAAAAAATTATAAATCTGCAAAACACTGCAGGAACATTTGTGGAGTCTCTGAATTTGTTCGGAGAAATAGTATTGCCTCCATCAGATCCTGCATACATGACCTCACATCTGATCTAATTTTTTCCAGGCTAGAGAACAGCCTCTCTACACTAACATGCGGGCAAAGCGGTGACCACAGGGGCAACATCTCTAACAATGTCAGGTTATAAAGGAATTGCCTCAGCCACAGTCAGGTCTGATGAACGGTTGAACTCTTCTACTTCTTTGAAAGCAGGTGAAAAATTTTGCTGAAATCTGGTCGATCTGTTTACCATAGGAGCAGAATCTTTTCCCCTGGGGCAGCGCTTTGCCTGCTCCATGTCATCAATTACACTCCTCATGTGATGAGGCTGAAGATATGGGAGCAGTAGCACTGGCTGGACCCAATTCCTCTTGCTCTTTGCACTGCATCGAACTAACTGGACCAACTGATTATAGATTTTGGGAGTCCACGACTCCAACTCCACAGCCCTGCCAACAAGTTTGTGAAATTCGACGGAATACGGTGGATTTTAAAACTGACCGGAAAAAAATTATGTGCTGTGTAGCCTACAGCACGGATTTTGCATCGCAGTCTACACAGCGCAGGGTATGGTCGGATTTTATGCGGATTCTAAATACTAAATCTGCTGTTAATCCGATGAAAAACAAGTGCTGCGTAGATACAGCCTTAGGCCGTTCTACACAGCACAGGATTACAGTCAGATTTTTAAGCAGATTCAGTATTTAGAATCCACAATAATCCGACTGTAACCAGTGCCCCATAGACCGCAATAGAAAATCCGACTGTAACCAGTGCCCCATAGACCACAATAGAAAATCTGACTGTAACCAGTGCCCCATAGACCGCAATAGAAAATCTGACTGTAACCAGTGCCCCATAGACCGCAATAGAAAATCTGACTGTAACCAGTGCCCCATAGACCGCAATAGAAAATCTGACTGTAACCAGTGCCCCATAGACCACAATAGAAAATCTGACTGTAACCAGTGCCCCATAGACCGCAATAGAAAATCCGACTGTAACCAGTGCCCAATAGACTGCAATAGAAAATCCGACTGTAACCAGTGCCCCATAGACTGCAATAGAAAATCCGACTGTAACCAGTGCCCCATAGACTGCAATAGAAAATCCGACTGTAACCAGTGCCCCATAGACCGCAATAGAAAATCCGACTGTAACCAGTGCCCCATAGACTGCAATAGAAAATCCGACTGTAACCAGTGCCCCATAGACTGCAATAGAAAATCCATACTGTAGTCTTCACAGCACAGATTTTCTGTTGTCGGATTTCTACACCGCCGGCCTCTTCTGGAATATAGAGCATGTTCTATCTTCCAGTAGATTCTAGTACACTTCTAGGTACCGGGCCGTCCGAAATCCAACCGCGATTTTTTGGCACAAACCCGCGGCAAAAACTGCAGTACGGCGATGTTAAAAAATACTGTCGGGCAAAGATTGGTAAGTCCTGTAACTCTTGTAGTTATATGATATTTGCTGGCTGTTTATCCCTGCCCCCCCCCCCCTTCTCCATCTCCACCCTCCCTTTTTTTTTCTTCTCTCTTCTTTTCTTCTCTATTCCTCTCTTTTTCTCTGCTAGTACATGAGGGTAGGACTATGGCTTACCAACTCTGTTATAAGTGGCCTTAAAAGCTGTTACTGTTTATTGTCTGCGCATTTATCTATGTGTACCTTTGTGAGGTTGATTTGTATTTTGATTGTCAATAAAGCTGTGTTGAAAAAGTAAAAAAATAAAGTAACGCCACATGAGCGTTAAGTAGAAAAAAAAATACCGTCAGATTTTGGAACAGTATTCTAACACAGCAGTGTAGACAGAGCCTTCCAGAGACACGTGGATGAGCAGCGGCCGCTATCATCTCCACTGATGTGTTGAGTCTGCAGGTTTAGGGCGAGATCCTGTTATCTGAAGGTTGCATACAAAAACTTCAAAGAAGAGGAAGGACAGGGGCTGAGCCTCAGGACCCCACCCTGCCGGCCAAGTTGCTGACACTTAACCATTCAAGTCTTTGGTGCCAGCTCCTGGAGACGGTGGCTTTGAGCGGTCACCCCAAATGTAACTATATATAGATATGTAGCTAAGGGGGTTGTTGTGTGACCCCAAGTAATAAGGGTTTAAAGTATTTCACAGGCTGCAGTACACACACCACAAGTGCCAGCACAGACACATGCCCGGGACATGAAGGTTTAATATATAGCAGGCGTGTGTATAACCGACATGTTTAACAGATGCCGCCCCACTCATGCACACAAGGACGTCTATAAAGGGGGCAAGGAGATCTCCAGTCACGTTATGCCACCCGAAATAACAACGTCATCATTTCTACATAAAGGGGTTGTCTCACTGCAGACATTGAGGAGATGTCACTAGGATACGCCATCATTGTCTGATAGGTGCGGGCCCCAGAGGTGGGATCTGGACCTCTCTCTTAAACGAGCCCCCGACACCTCTCCATTGTTCATGGAGAGCAGGTCAGGACCATAGACATGAATGGGAGTTACAAGCTTAGTAGAGCATCGATGCTTGGCTGTAATTAGAACCCATTCATGTCTATGGGAGGGTCACAGTCAGCTCTCTATTCAGAACGGAAAGGTTTCAGGGCTCATTTTGGAGATAGGTGCAGATCCCATCTCTGAGACCCGCAGCTATCAAACAGTGATGGCATATCCTAGCAATATGCCATCAATGTCTGCAGTGAGAAAACTCCTTTAAATTAGCACAGGAAGCCAGAAGCAGGGTGGGGACACTGACCGTAAAGGGCAGCAATCTACATCCTCTAACACTTCTCCAAATATCAGAAATTGAGCCCCCGCCATACACAATAGGTGTCAGCTGTAAGGGCAGTAAAAGTACAGTACACTGCAAATCATCGGTATTGCAGTGCACGGCACAAGTGATCATGCAAATTTGGCATCACTGTAATGGCAGAATAAAGTTACCACATCATTCATACCATATTGTAAACGCTATAACAACACAACCCCCGTCAGAAATGAAAGAAAAGCGTTACGTTTTTTCCCTATTCCACCCCAGAGGGAAAAAAAAAAAAAACCTTCAGTTTCTCAGTACATTATACGGACATATTAAAAAATTTATAAATCATCCCTCGAAGAACAAACCCTCACACAGCTTCGTCACTAGAAAATTATAATAAAAGTTCAAAAAGCAGGGATGAAAAAACCCCGTAAATATTGTCACTAAAAACCATTGTGTCAGAAAAGAATTGAACACCTCCTATTTACTTATTGATACATTTAGCTACATTGTATAAGCCCCTTTAAACTGAAAACCATCATCTTCTGCCCCCAGGTGCCAGCCGGTCCCCTGCCCACTATGAGCCGCCAGGACCCTGATCCTGACCATCCCTGTGCTGAAGTAATCTGGACAGAGGACACGGAAAACCTGAGGTGCAGGTCTCCCGACTGTGGACACAGGATGTGCAATTATCAGGTCTCCATGAGGTTTACAGTGACCTAAATATACAGCTCTTAAAGGGTCGCCCCATCTCCCTCCAAGGAGGCCCCGTTATACTCACAGCAGGTGCTCCGGCTGCTCCATGCCTTCAATGTATCAGGAAGTGTCAGACAAGTAGCGCTGCCCTCAGCCCCTGTCTGCCAGTCCACGCCTCCCCATGGGCGCAGCCATAGCTCTCGCTTACCTAACAGCCACGCCCCCTCAGTGTTACCGAATGCCAAAGAAGAGCGGCCGCCATTGGCTCGAGGCCTCTCCGCTGCCCAATCAGGGTTGAGAACACAACCAGTGTTACTAAGCAACCGGACGACGGGCTGGGAGGAGTTGTGCGCCTGTCCCTGCGACCTTACCGTATCCATTATAGTATGCGCGCACGCTGAACTGTGTGTGGTGAAGGGAGGTGTGATGTCACTACTGTGTGATATTGATAATATTCCTGGGGAACTACAAGTCTCAGCCATGCTGCATTGCTATTGGCTCCCCCTGCATTGACATCAGGGATAGCCTGCTCATAGCTCTGCTTGGAAGCTCTGCAGCATGGTCCCTCAGCAGGCAGCCTGGGGTCAGTGCAGCCCCTCAGAGAGCCCTTCCCATAATAATATACAGCAGGGAAGTGCGCCCCAAGCAATAATGTACTGTACCCACATCCTCCCTGTCGCACAGTATTACTTCTCCTGTGCACAGTACAACTTCTCACATGCACAGTCTGACTCTTGGACACTAGGACACTATTTTCTCTGGTGTCATTCCTCCATGTCTGCTGCTCCCATCCTTAATTTACAGGCCCCATTCAGCTGAAGCATCTGGGCCCCTCACCCTATTATCAACAGGCCCCCGACAGCAGTACTGCCCTGACCACAGCCCTGTCCAGCTGTAATAGAACTACAAGTCCCAGGATGACCACAAGCCTCTGCTCTATGTTATGAGCTACAAGGTAAAATATGAGAGAATCCACAGATCACGTGTCGCCCGCCGCGGTCAGATATGGCCGGAGATTACGCCTCATCCTCCCTGTTTGTTCCCAAAAGATAAAGACTAAACCACAGATTAAAGTTATCAGAGGGCGACAGCCGGGCGGGACCCACAGCGGGTGACCCGGAAGACTGTGCGGAACACGACGGGGGGCAAACACAAGGGAACTCGGGGACTTCAGGGGTGAGGTGTGTGAAACTCAATGTATCTAAGCCTATCATATGTGATACAGTCTGCTGAGCCACACATGGCGTAATTGTGGCGCACATTTCACCACGTATTTGCGCTTTAAGGCCCCGTTCACACGGCTTATTCACGCCGGATTTGCGAGCCGGATTGCGCTCGCAAATCCGGCGTGAATAAGGGGCGGGACGCGGGTGGGGCGGGATCGTGGCGGGGGAGCAGCCCGCCGGCCCCATATACAATGCATTATCTACGGCGCGTCCGCACCATAAATAATGTGCATGTCACTTTCTCCCCCCGCGGCGGATTCGCCGAGCGGGGAGGAGCGACGGAATCCACTGTTCTCTATGAGAGCAGTGGATTACCGTAATTACTCCGACGGATTGGCGCCGTACTGCAGCGCAAATCCGGCGCGGAGTACGGCGCCAATCCGCGGACAAATAAGCCGTGTGAACGAGGCCTAATACAGGAGAAATGCGCGCCGCAATTACGGTAATCCATAGCTCTCAGAGAGAGTTGTCTCCCCACGCGTATGCCCAGGGAGAGAAGTGACAGGTCATTTCTTCATGGCGCTGATAATAGAAGTGAATGGCGCTGGCCCCCCTGTCCGTGGAAGTACGTGCTGCTCAGCGCGTACTTCCAAAGCACACAGTGTACTGTAGGTGGACTGTGTGCGCCGCTATACACCTGTGATTTGTGCACTCACCCAAACAGAGTTGACCTGTCAGTTCTTTTCAGGTGTCTACCCTCCGTCAAATAAGTAAAAGGGTTTTGCCAGGAGTGGGGAACATGTCCGCTGTTCGCTTGCACAGTCACTATCCATTCTGTTCTATGGGATTTCCGAGTACAGCCTAGCGGTGCATTCAGTTCTGCTTGGAACTCCCATAGAACAGAATGGACAGCAAAAGCGTGAGCAGCTCTCCAATCTGCACGGAGAGATTCGGGGGCCCGATCCCGAGATAGGTGCGGGTCCCGGCCCGTCTGCCATTCACTCTCGTTTTCCCCGGCTCATAGGCGCCGGGAAGAAATGACGTGTCACTGAGTGCTATGATTTTACCATATTTGTGGGGCGGACTTCAGACGCAGTGCAGCGCAATTACACCCCAAAGTACACCCCCCAAATACATTGTGTGAACATACCGTAAGGCGATGTTCACACGGCTTATTGCCGACGTAATTGCGGGGACGGATTTCGCCCCGCAATTACGTCGGCTGCCGGGCAGCGGGGGCGGGGCGGGGGGCCGGCAGCTCGCCAGCCCCATAGACATTCATTATCCATGCCGCGTATCCCGCCGGGATAATGTGCATGTCACTTTCTCCCCCCGCGGCGGATTCGCCGAGCGGGGAGAGGAGACGGAATCCATAGTTCTCTGAGAACTGTGGATTACCGTAATGCCTGGGACAGATTTCAGCCGTATTGGAGCGCAAATATGGCGCGCAGTACGGCTGGAATCAGTGCCCAAATCAGCCGTGTGAACGGGGCCTAAGGCCTAAAAGAGGTCAGGATAGGCGGCCTGAGTAAAGGTATGTTCACATGATGTGCTGCAGCACGTACAGTACGCGCGGGGGAGCGGCCCCATAGACATGCTTTACTCGCAGTGACTAACAAGTCACTTCTCTCCCCGCTCGCCGTATTGTCTGAGCAGGGAGAGGAGGCGTAATCCATAGTTCTCTATGAGAACTGTGGATTACCGTAATTGCAGAGCCCATCTCGCTCGTATTAGAACGCTAATACATGGCGAAATGCGCGCCGAAATTACCCCGTGTGAACGTAGCCTAAGGCTGTGTCTCCACTGCGCAGCTTTACGATCGTATCTTCGGCGCTTTTAGGTTTTTAAAAGAGCGAAGATATTATCGTTCCTGCGGCCCCATAGACGGCAATAGGAAAGACGAGCTGCAGTCTCCACAGCTCGTCTTTCCACTGCTCATCTTCTGCCGCCGGCGTGTTGTATAATACGCCGGCGCTTTTAGTTTTCTTGCCGTCTTCCCATATAATACTATTGTATGAGTGATGGCAAAAAAATGAGAAGCGACCGCGGTTTTTGTACTAAGCGTGACAAAAAAGGTCCTGCATCAGAAAAAAAGTTTGTTTTCGGGCCGTTTTTTGTCCGATGCAGTGGAGACATAGCCTAAATTTTACTCACTGGTTGGACGTACCCATACTGTTTGCTGAACTCAGTATCTAATCCTATCATGTGTGATACTGACTGCTGAGCTGTGTATCTAATCCTATCCTGTGTGATACTGACTGCTGAGCTGTGTATCAAATCTCATCGTGTGTGACACTGTTATACCATTGTATCTAAGCCTATCATGTGTGATACAGTCTGATGAGCTGTGTATCTAATCCTACCATGCGTGATACTGACTGCTGAGCTGTGTATCTAATCCCATCTTGTGTGACACTGTTATACCATTGTATCTAAGCCTATCATGTGTGATATAGTCTGATGAGCTGTGTATCTAATCCTACCATGTGTGATACTGACTGCTGAGCTGTATCTAATCTATTCTGTGTGATACTGCCTGCTGAGCTGTGTATCTAATCCTATTATGGGTGATACTGTCTGCTGAGCTGTATCTAATCCTATCCTATGTGATACTGCCTGCTGAGCTGTGTATCTAATCCCATCGTGTGTGACACTGTTATACCATTGTATCTAAGCCTATCATGTGTGATACAGTCTGATGAGCTGTGTATCTAATTCTACCATGCGTGATACTGCCTGCTGAGCTATACCTAATCCTATCATGTGTGATACTGACTGCTGAGCTATATCTAATCCTATCCTGTGTGATACTGTCTGCTGAGCTGTATCTAATCCTATTATGGGTGATACTGACTGCTGAGCTGTGTATCTAATCCCATCGTGTGTGACACTGTTATACCATTGTATCTAATCCTATCATGTGTGATACTGACTGCTGAGCTGTGTATCTAATCCTATCCTGTGTGATACTGACTGCTGAGCTGTGTATCTAATCCCATCGTGTGTGACACTGTTATACCATTGTATCTAAGCCTATCATGTGTGATACAGTCTGATGAGCTGTGTATCTAATCCTACCATGCGTGATACTGACTGCTGAGCTGTATCTAATCCTATTCTGTGTGATACTGCCTGCTGAGCTGTGTATCTAATCCTATTATGGGTGATACTGTCTGCTGAGCTGTATCTAATCCTATCCTGTGTGATACTGCCTGCTGAGCTGTGTATCTAATCCCATCGTGTGTGACACTGTTATACCATTGTATCTAAGCCTATCATGTGTGAGACAGTCTGATGAGCTGTGTATCTAATTCTCCCATGCGTGATACTGACTGCTGAGCTGTGTATCTAATCCTATTCTGTGTGATACTGCCTGCTGAGCTATATCTAATCCTATCATGTGTGATACTGTCTGCTGAGCTGTATCTATTCCTATCATGTGTGATACTGTCTGCTGAGCTGTGTATCTAATCCTATCATGTGTGATACTGTCTGCTGAGCTGTGTATCTAATCTTATCCTGTGTGATACTGTCTGCTGAGCTGTGTATCTAATCCTATTATGGGTGATACTGACTGCTGAGCTGTGTATCTAATCCCATCGTGTGTGACACTGTTATACATTGTATCTAATCCTACCATGCGTGATACTGACTGCTGAGCTGTATCTAATCCTATTCTGTGTGATACTGACTGCTGAGCTGTGTATCTAATCCTATCCTGTGTGATACTGACTGCTGAGCTGTGTATCTAATCCTATCATGTGTGATACTGTCTGCTGAGCTGAGCTGTGTATCTAATCCCATCGTGTGTGACACTGTTATACCATTGTATCTAAGCCTATCATGTGTGATTCTGTCCTCTGTGCTGCTGTATCCAAGATTCTCACATGTGTTGCTGCCTGCAGAGCCCTGGGACCTTACTCCTGTCTCAGAGCCATTCTTCCCTCTCTGATCTCTCTGCTGGAGCGGCTGCGCCTCTACACGGTGATATGCGGTAGCCGTAGTTCCGGGTTCAGCGCTCAGTCTTCCGGAGCGGCTGTAATGCTCGGTGATCCCGGAGGTGAGGAGCGGCCCCAGCGCCGGTGACCGCGCACCCTGCCCCCGTGTCATATACATGTGTATGTTATAGAGCTATAGATCTGTAGCCAACTCCTATAGGATCTCTGTATGTATACAGTTTACTATGACAACCCCTATAGACCTGTATGTAATGTGAGCACCAGTAGGATCTGTACATGTCTACTGTTTGCTGGGACTGCCCCTATAGATCTGTATGTAATGTAAGCACCTATAGGATGTATACAGTTCACTGTGATCCCTTATAGATCTGTATCTAATGAAAGTACCTATAGGATCTATACATATATACTGTTGATTGGGACAATCCCTATAGATCTGTATCCAACACCTATAGGATCTGTACATGTATACTGTTCACTGTGACGGCCCCCACAGCAGCTCTAGGGTCAGTGTGCGCCGCTCCTGCTGCCCGGCGGGCGCCCCTGTATCCGGCTGTGGGTCCTCTCTATACAGCGGAGCTCGGGATCAGGGGGTTTGGTCCTGGGTTAGGTGATTGCTAATCATTCCACTATGTGGCCAGTGGGTCAGTAACAGCTGTGAGTCACCAGCGCAGTCCGGTCACTTGTGTGATACAATATCACAGAGCCCGGACTGATCCCATCAACCACACGGATTGTAAGCTCTTGTGATCAGGACTCTTGAATGGGCGTTTAAAGTGACAGCACATTAAAATATCAGGTTTCTGTTTTGCTTTTATTATTTGTGACTGACCTTAGAAGACCCCTCCCCAGAATTGGGCTCCTCTGCCCTGTACCCCCTCCCCAGAATAGGACTCCTCTGCCTTGTATCCGCTCCCCAGAATAGGATTCCTCTGCCCTGTACCCCGTCCCCAGAATTGGGCTCCTCTGCCCTGTACCCCCTGCCCAGAATAGGACTCCACTGCCCTGTACCCTCCCAAATAGGACTCCTCTGCCTGTACCCCTCCTAAATGGTCCTCTGCCTTACCCCCTCTCCAAATAGGACTCCGCCCTGTACCCCCCTCCAGAATAGGATCCCTGCCCTGTAAACCCCCCCCCCAGAATAGGATTCCCGCCTGTACCCCCCCCCAGAATAGGACTCCCCTGCCCCTTTCCCCCCCCCAGAATAGATTCCCCTGCCCGTACCCCCCCCCCAAATAGGCTCCTCTGCCCGTACCCCCTCCCCAAATAACTCCCTGCCCCGTACCCCCCTCCCCAGAATAGGACTCCTCACCCGACCCCCCCCCAGAAAGGATTCCACTCCCGTACCCCCCCAGAAAGGATTCCCCTGCCCTGTACCCTCTCCCCCGAATAAACCCCCTGCCCTTTTCCCCCTCCCCAGAATAGGACCCCCCCGCCTGTACCCCCCCCCCCAAATAGTTCCCTCGCCCCTTAACCCCCCCCCCAAAAGGCTCCTCTGCCCGTACCCCCCCCCCAAAAGGATTCCTCCCCTGTACCCCCCCCGAAAATAGGGTTCCCTGCCCTGTACCCCCTCCCCAGAATAGGATTCCTCTGCCCTGTACCCCCTCCCCAAAAGGATTCCTCTGCCCTGTACCCCCTCCCAAATAAGGACTTCTCTGCCCTGTACCCCCCCCCCAAATAACTCCCCTCCCGTACCCCCTCCCCAAATAGGACTCCACTGCCCTGTACCCCTCCCCAAATAACCCCTCTGCCTTGGGACCCCTCCCCAGAATAGGGCTCCTCGCCCTTTTAACCCCCCCCCCAAATGGACTCCCTCCCTGTACCCCCTCCCCAAAAGACTTTTCCCGCTCTGTACCCCCCTCCCCCAAAAAGGGGTCCACGCCCTTTAAACCCCCCCCCCAGAATAGGGCTCCACGCCCGTACCCCTTCCCCAGAATAGGGCTCCACTGCCCGTACCCCCTCCCCCGAATGGCTCCCCCCCAAAACCCCTCCCCAAAAGGACCCCCACTGCCCTGTACCCCTTCCCCCAAATGGGCCCACTGCCCTTCCCCCCCTCCCCAGAATAGGATTCCCCGCCCTGTACCCCCCCCCAGAATAGGGCCCTCTGCCTTGTACCCCTCCCCAAATAGGGTTTCCCCTGCCTTTTTACCCGCTCCCCAAATGGGGGGCCTCTGCCGACCCGTCCCCCCAAAAAGGCTCCTCTGCCCTGTACCCCCCCCAGAATAGGGCCCCCTCCTGTACCCTCTCCCCCCAAAAAGGATTCCCCTGCCTTTTACCCGCCCCCAGAATAGGGCTCCCTCCTTGAAAACCCCCTCCCAGAAAACTCCCCTGCCCGTTACCCTCCCCAGAATAGGACTCCATGCCCGTCCCCCCCCCAGAAAGGGGCTCCTCTGCCCCTGTACCCCCCCCCCCAGAATAGGACTCCTCAGCCCTTTTCCCTCTCCCCAGAAAAAGGTTTTCCCCTGCCCTGTACCCCCTCCCCCGAATAGGATTCCTCTGCCCTGTACCCCCCTCCCCAGAATAGGACTCCACGCCCTGAACCCCCTCCCAGAAAGGGCCCACTCCCTTACCCCTTCCCCCAGAATAGGACTCCACGCCCGTACCCCCCCCCCGAATAGGGTTCCTCTGCCCTGTACCCCCCCCCCCCAAATAGGGCTCCTCTGCCTTTTACCCCCCCCCCCAGAATAGATTTCCCGCCTTGTACCCCTCCCAGAATAGGGCTCCCTCTGCCCTTACCCTCTCCCCAAATAGGACTCCTCTGCCTGTACCCCCCTCCCCGAATAGGACTCCCTGCCTGTACCCTCTCCCCAGAAAAGGATTCCCCTGCCTTGACCCGTCCCCAAATAGGGCCCCCTGCCTTGTCCCCCTCCCCAGAAAACTCCTCTCCCCTTTCCCCCCCCCCAAATAGACTCCACCCTGTAACCCCCTCCCCCCAAAAAGATCCTCTGCCCTGTACCCCCCCCCCAAAAAGGGCTCCCCCTGCCCTTACCCTCCCCCAAAAGATTCCTCGCCCTTACCCCCCCCCAAAAGACTCCTCTGCCCTGAACCCCTCCCAGAATTTGGATTTCCCTGCCCTGTACCCCCCTCCCCCAAAAAGGGCTCCTCTGCCCCGTACCCCCTCCCCAGAAAGGACTTTCCCCGCCCGACCCCCCCCCCCAAAATAGGTTCCTCGCCCAGTACCCCCTCCCCAGAATAGGTCTCCTCTGCCCGGTACCCCCTCTCCAAATAGGATTTCCCGCCCCGATCCCCTCCCCAAATAGGACTCCCTGCCCTTCCCCCCCCCCAGACTTTAAAAAATTAACATAATAAAATAATTTTCTCATGTCCCAGTCAGTACAGGGCATTTGGGCCCCCCCCCGCCATGCGGACAGCAACAACCCGCCCGCCTGCTGGGGGAGATCCGCTGTGTCCGAGTGTACACGCTTCCCCGCGCCGTCCCCTCCCGGGGCGCTGGGCTAATGTTTTTCCGGGAGGCCTTACAAGATCTGCAAGGACCCCAGCACCGCTCCCTGCCCCTCCCTCTCACGGGGGGAGACCCAGGGTTCTCCAAGCAAAACCGAAAAGCTGCACGGGCCACCGGGAAGCCGAAAGGGACTCTCCAACCACAGGGAAAGACGGCAAAGCCAATGGCCTCTGGGTGAAGCTTACAAGGGGGGAGACTAAACCCAAACCCAAACATGTGCCCCCACGGGATGCTTTAACCCCCCCTAACACGAAAACCTTCACGTCTGGTACCGACTTTTTTCATAATTTTTTTTTTTCCTCCAGCACACCCAAAAGCTCATCCATTCTTTTCTGAAAAACCGGGCATTCTCAACTGCGGCCCTCCAGCTTTTTGGAAACTACAACCCCCATCATCCCACTGTTAAGATTTATAAAGCATGAGGGGGTTTTGTAGTTTCCCCAACACTGGGGGGCGCAGTTTGGGGATGCCTGTTTTGAAAACCCTCTCAACGCGGCTTTATCCATATCAAGGCTGCCCCCGAGGGGTTTCGTGTTGAACGGGAGTTGGTTCCCTGAGGTTGCTAAAAAAGGGCCGGCATAGTATGAATGCGCTCGGGAAAACGGGAGAATAATGTGAGTAAGTCAAGGTTAGACTGGGTGAATAAAGCTTCACTGCTGTACTCCAGTCCACTGTCGGATTACCAGAAAACAAAGGGCCAAATAATTGATTTTTTTATATTACTTCCTTATCAAACTAGTTTCCACTGTTATGCAGGAGCAGATGGAGGAATACAGAGAGAGCTGTGACATGGCCGAGGGCTGGGTCCTTCTCTGCAGGCAGGATGAAGGCGGCGACAGGCTGGTTCCCGTCGAGTCGCCCGATAAAAGCTTTAGACAGCATCAGTTATTTGGGGTCGATTACAAACCCCTCAACAGGTAAATGCTTATAATACATAAATACAACAATCTATTACCTGTATGACCGCTGAAAAGGTGTATTTTCCTGTAAAGACCTGCTGAAAAAGGTTTTGTAAACCCGTAGAACGCTGAAGAGTGATGTACCTGTATACACTGCTAAAGGGGTATGTACCTGTATGACACTCTGAAGAGGGGGATGTACCTTAAAACACGCTGAAGAGGGGGATTGCCTGTAGCACGGGGAAGAGATGGATGTACCCGATACACTGCCCCCCGAAAAGAGGGGATGTACCTTTAAAACTGCTAAAAAAGGGGGATGTACCCGTATACACTCTGAAAGGGGTGACCTGATGACACTGCGAAGAGGGGATGTCCGGGATGACACTGCTGAAGAGGTGTATGTACCGTTTAAAAAACTGCTGAAAAGGGGTAGTACCCGTATGACACGCTGAAGAGGTTATGGGTACCTTTTGGGAAAACTGCTGAAGAGGGGGTATGTACCTGTTTGACACTGCTGAAGAGGGGGGTGCCTTATGACACGCTGAAGAGGGGGATGTGCCTGATGACACTGGGTAAGGGGGAAAGTAAGACCTGATACATGCTGAAAATGGATTCCTTATGAACGCTGAAAGATGGGGTGTACCCTTTTGAAACTGCGAAAGGTGATGTACCCGATGCACGCTGAAGAGGGGGATGACCTTTTTACACTGCTGAAAGATAAATTTCCCGTATCACGCTAAGAAGGGTGACCTGTATGACACTG